>JACVTC010000041.1:1097500-1147500 GCA_016946835.1 Neocallimastix lanati (nom. inval.) | reverse complement strand
CAAATCCTTTCTTTCTTAATTCAAGAACAGTTTCATTAATCATAGAATTGAAAGCATCTATTTATTTATTCATATTTATTTTTATAATATTTAATTTATTTTATTATTATTTTTCTTTTACATATATATATAATTAAATTTTACTTAAATTTTACTTAAAATATTTTATATTTACCTCTTGGGGATAAACCAGACTTAATTTTTTGTATATACGCAGTTAAATCTTGCATTCTACCACCAATCTTAGTTAAGGCATCCATTAAATCATCTGTATCATAAATATCAACCTTTTCCTTACTCATTCTATGCTTAACATATTCTAAAGCTTCTTCTGGTGTAGCATCAGAAACAATAATATTCTTAATACTAGTTGAAAGATCTATTTAATTATAATTATATAAAAAATATTATTATTATTAATTAATATAATATTATCATAATTATAATAAAAAATTTAAAAAAAAAAAAAAAAAAAAAAAAAAAAAAAAAAACTAATTATATACATAGATGTATATGAATATATATTAATATATTTTATAATTTTTATAGAAATATAAAGAAACAAAAATAAAAATAAAAAATTTTACTATTGGACAACTTCTTTAAAGAAGCATTATTTGGACTAACGAATATGACATGAGCAGCTTGTAATTCAGTAATATTAGCTGCCCATTCAGCAAGTTGTTGATAAATAAATTGATGCTTGCTCTTTTGTTTTCCAAGATAATCCTTAATGATAATAACTGGGTGGTTATTAATCTATTATAATTTAATGAAAAATATAATAGAAAATATAAAAAATATGATTTTATTATATTATTAATATTTAATTTTAATTTTTATTATTATTGTTGTTGTTGTTGTTGTTGTTGTTGTTGCTTTCTTATCAAAATTTAAATAGAAAATCTATATGTCTTCTTTAATTTATATTTACATTCTTATCATCCTTCTTAATTATATCATCATTAATTTTATTAATTGCAATACTAAGAAGTTCAAGAATTTCATTAAACTTTGAAACAGTATTTGAAGCGTTAGCTTTATTAAATTAATTCAAATAGAAATAATGATATGATAATAATAATAATATATATATATATAGTTAGATCAATCATTATCAAATGTATATTTATTAAAATAAATTAAAAATAATAGTTATCATTCCTTTCTACATACAATTCCTTTGGCCAAGAGAATTCATTAAAAGAGTTTCAAAAAGATTGCTAATAACACCAGTACTAATTGTTGGGAAAACACCAATTTGACTTGCGAAATTACTTAACATTTTATTTGAATCTGGTTGCATTGCTAGAGCTTCACAATCAATGGTTATATAATTGCTAATTAATTAAATCAATAATAAATAAATTAATAATATATAATATAAAAATAAATAACAAATAAATAATAATTATAATAATAGTAATAATAGTAATAGTAATAAATAAAAAAAAAAATAATAAAAAATTTGAATATGAATAATAATTACTTAATATCTTTAGTAAGTTCTTTAACTAATTCAGATTTTCCAGAACCAGTTGGACCAGTAATAAGAATGAAAGTTTCTGATGTTTAAAAATTTTATATATATATATATATTATACATTTTTTAATATTATTATCACTATAATCATTATATAATTTTCAAACTACTTCAGTTTATCTTGTATTTAGAAGTTCTATTACAAATTTATTTATATAATAATAATAATCATAATAATAATAATAATAAATCAATAATAAATATTATAATTATAATTATAAATTTAGTTTACCTGGGTTTTCCTTTAAATAAGATTTAATTTGTTGTAAATTTTCCTCTTGTTCTTCAGTTAATTTAGATCCATTATTATTCTTTCTATTTTCAATTAATTTGACAAGAACAGCAGGGTTCCATCTTCCTCTTCTAAGTCTCTTTGATTTATAAGTATATCTTCCAGTAAATTTATTTACAACAAAGAAAACTCTAATTGGATCTAAAACATAATAACCTATAACAATAAAGGCACCAACCATGACTGGTAACTAAATATGTAATGCATTAAATATATATTAAATTATATTATATTATATTAATAATATATCTGACAATTTAATATTTAATAATATCAATTTTAAAATAAATTTACAATAATTTTTGGATGATGCTTGCACAAAAGACTGATAGCCCTAAAAACCTATTAAAAAATTATAGATTATATATTTATTTTTGTTTTGTTTTGTTTTGTTTTGATTTTAATATAAAGAATAACAATTATTATTTATTATGATATAATTGGATAATAAAATTTATATATATAATTTAATACAATACTGTAAGATTATCATATTGAATAGTAATTTTTGTGCCATCAATAACACAATCATTTAAGCAAATTTTTGCACTTGTTGCTGATCTTCTACTCTTAAAAATAATACGAGCTTTATCATCATTCTTTTTAACATCAATCTCGATAATTGGACCGAACTTTCTAAAATGTCTGAAGAGTGTTTCCTTTAAAAAATTAAATATTATTTATTGTATTTATTTATTTATTTAGTTAGTTAGTTAGTTAGTTAGTTAGTTAGTTAGTTAGTTAGTTAGTTAGTTAGTTATTTATTTATTTATTTATTTATTTATTTATTTATTTATTTAGTTATTTATTTATTTAGTTAATTTATATTGTTAAGAATTATTTATATATAAAGTATTATCGATAAATATTAGTTATTTAATCATTAATTATTAGTTTAAAATAATAAAAATAAATTTAAAATAAAATAAAATAAAATAAAATAAAATAAATAGTTGAAATATAAATATAAAGTACAGATTGAATAAAATAATATAAAAGAAAAGAAAAGAAAAGAAAATTTTGATTTCTTATGTACCTTATCTAAAGCTTGACCCTTAAAATCAATTAAAATTCTATTATTTATATAAATTTAAAATCAATTTTTAATTTTTAATTATTAATCATTATTGTTACTATTGCAAGTTGATAATTTTAAATGAAAAATAAATATATATATTTACCTTGTACTTGGATATATTGAGTCAACATCTTCCACGAATGGAACACCTTCAACCTCAAACATTCTCACTCTTCTTAAATTAAAAATACTGCGAGGTTTTTTTTCCAATAAATTATCATAAATAGCCTTAATAATTTCATTTTTATCACCACTGTAAGAATATTTTATAAAAATACCACCTTCTTTTACACTTGGTTCAATACCAACTAATTCAAAGTAACTTGGAAAAGCCGTTGGTAATAATTTCTTTTTTGCAATTTCCATCATTCTAATTTGTTTTCTTTTTGTAAATAAAAGATTTCTAAAATCAAATCTCGATAGTTTTAATGGAAAAACATTATCAAACCATAACACATTTTCCTTTAATTCCTATTTTTGACATTTAATTTTTTTTTTTTTTTTTTTTCCATATAACATTATTTTATAATATTTAATAACATATAAAATATAAATTAATATTATTAAATAATATGCAAAGTAAAGTAATATCAAAATAATAATAATAATAATACTAAATAAATAAATAAAAAACAATACTATTTTTTTTAATTGTAAAATTCTTCAAATTTAAAAACAATATTATAATAAAAATATGTAATTTTATGAAAATTAAAATTTATTTTCCTATTAAATAGAGAAAATATATATATTCGTTGTATCATATCAAAACTTTTTACAAAATAATATATTGAATATTTAAATTTAAAAAAAAATATATATTTTTTATTTTATAATTTAAGTTTCTATTAAAAAAATTCCAATATATTAAAAATATTAATAATAATAAATAATAAAATTAAAATTAAGTGTTAAAAAAAAAAGTTTTTTTTTTTTTTTACTTTGTCCTTTACAGAAGTTGATTCAAAACGTAATTGGTTTTGAGAGCAGCTTTTATTTATTATATTTTTTGAATTTAAAAGAAATGTATTTGTTGAAGTTTTTAATAGAGAATTTAAAAATAATCCCGTAGAAGGATTAAGTACACTTTTTTGGTATAAACTTAACATCTTTATACAATACTTTCAATAATTTGTTTTTTTATTTTTTTTTTTTTTTTTTATTACTTAAATATATATATATTCTTCCTACATTGAATACAATATATATCCTATTATATTTAAATTAAATTATTTAAGAAAAAAAATTTAAAAAAAAAAAAAAGTTTATTCTACAATAATAATAACAGAACACACTTTTTCGAATTAAAATAAAAAATTAAAATAAAAAATTAAAATAAAACTTTTTTTCGAATTAAAATAAAAAAAAAATAAAAAAAATAAACTTTTTTTTAATATATAATTAAATGATCTTATTTGAGAAAAAAAAAAATTGATTTTTTTTATTAATGGATTGTTTTAACTTCGTAGAAATAATATTTAATAAGATTAATTAATAAAAAATATTATTGTAATAAAAAAAAAATAATTATGTATTTATAAAATACAATAAAAAATATATATATAAAGAATATATATATAAAAGTGATATAAAGTGTTGAACTTTTTTATTATATATTTGAACAGATAAAATATGAGCTTTTTTATTATTATTACCATATATTTGAACAGATAAAATATAATTATTTATATACTAAAAAATTAATTCTACAAATATGAATAATTTAAATATTTTAAATATTTTTTGCTCAGATTAATATTTCTCTTGTAATTAGTTTTTATTTATAATTTTTATTATTTATTATTTGTTATTTATTATTTATTATTTATTATTTATTATTTATTACTTATTATTTATTATTTATTATTTAGTATTTATTATTTAATTATTTATTATTTATTATTTATTATTTATTATTTATTATTTATTATTTATTATTTATTATTTATTATTTATTTATTATTTATTATTTAATATTTATTATTTATTATTTATTATTTATTATTTATTATTTATTATATATTATTTATTATTTATTATTTATTATTCAATTATTTATTAATTATTTATTATTCAATTATTTATTATTTATTATTTTTTATTCAATTACTTATTATTTATTATTTATTATTATCCCCACTGATGATTTGATTCATAATATATACATAAATAATAATTTTGTTGGTGACTTTAAAAATGAACTCGAATCAAGTATTGTTAGTATAGCTAATAATTTTTATTGGAGTGATATAGAATATACATTTCGTCTGGGTATAAAATTAACCATAAGAAACAATAAAAATACTAATGAAAGATGTCTATAACGTAAAATTTATATTGATTCACAGAATAATTATCACTACAAAATAAAAACAAATTATAAATGTCTCATTAATATGTTTAAAAAGCGGGGATTTCAATTCAATGGAGAATATGTACATATTATAGATAAATTCTATAATTAATAATAAATTTTGGAATTTTAAAAATATTTAGATATTTTGTATTTTTTTAAAAGATATACATATATTTAATAAATGAATAAAATAAAATTTCTCAATAGTTGCGGCAATAAAAATATATATTTAGATAAAATTAAATCATCAACTCCATATTACGAATGTTTATTTGACTTTAGTAATTTGTACAATATACAACCCTATACAGTTTTAAAAATGTTATGTATATGAATACTAACATTTCAATCTTAAAACTTTTTTAACCAAAGCGATAATACTATATGAATAGTCAAAATAACAATGACTATAATCTTTTTACGATTCTGAGGTTGGTGGATATAATAATAACAGTAAGATGGACACAGAATCACAATGAACCAATATTGATATGCTTAGATAAATATACACCAGAATAATCAAATTATTACAATCAGATGGACCATCCGAGAAGCTTACACGCTTTTCATTAGTGCATATATTGTATGTACATTCATCATCAATTACACATGAACCCCTTTTTAATTTACCACAATGCATATAAGAACATCCTTTCTGGAATAGTGTCAGCTTTACATAGACATCATCACATTCTATTGAATTAGCTTTAGCATTGTATCTACAAAGACCAGCTGGAAAGTTATCAAATGGAATATCACGTATTGTATTTGTAGCGTCATTTTTAAATGTACAACTACCAGATAGACATTGCAAAGCATGAGTGTAACCTTGGAATAAGCAAATATCATCATCGCAAATGTATGCTTTTTTAAGATTTGTTATATCATTTGAATAACATTTGGCATCGATAATTAATTCACTAGTATCGTTTTCGTTGGTAATTTGAATTATTTTATTAAAATCATTATACTTGTAGCAGACACTATTTTTTATAACAGTAAGTTAAATAATATTAATTTCGGATTTGAAGTACCTCTTCTTTGGATTTAGTTTCTTTAGTGCAGTCATGAAACAAATAAGTTTTACCAATATAATTAATAATATTATTATACGTATAAATAGTAGCTTGTTCATCAGGTTCCATATTAGATAGTTATTGTTATCATTAAACAACTTATATCAAATTATAAATAAATACTCAATTTTAACAATATAAAATTGAAGTTTCTTATATATAATAAATTTATTTATACTTTACAATTAATAAATATGAACTTTCAAGTATTTAAATGGTAATATGTCTATTACTATTAATTTGATGTTATTAAAATGTTTTACAATATTATTGTATATTTATTAATATGTTAAATATTTATATATTACTATTAATACATGCTAAATCATTTTATTTTATGCTATATTATTATGTTTTGAGAAATATGTAATTATATTTTATAAATATAAATAATATCTATACTTTTGTAATTTTTTAGTTTTGTAATTATTATTTATTATTTATTTATTATTACTTTCAATATTTCCTTCCTCAAAAAAAATATAAAATAGTTTAATATTATACATATTCTTCATAAAATAAAGTTAAAACAAATTTAATCATATTACAATTATATATGATTATCAATTTAAGTTCATTAATTCTTTGAAAATTTTAATTATTATTATTATTATTATTAGTAATAGTTAGTAGTAGTAGTAGTAGTAGTAGTAGTAATAGTAGTATTAAGAAGTGTTAATAACTCTTTATCATAAATTATAATAGTAAAATTGACATAATTATAAACCATATATTCATGACTCTAAATAGATTAAAAGTCTCATCTGATTCTTAAAAAGATTCTATGCAAAAAAATGGTTTGCTGGAGACAACATTATGTCAAAGAAAAATAAATCGAAATTTTAAATTATGATAAAAGCCACTCATTATATCAATTTAAGGAAAACTAATAAAACTGATCAAAATAATGAAAATTTGCAAAATTAAAGAAACACATAAAATATATAATAATTGATAAAAAAAAAAAAAAAAAAAAAAAAAACACCAAAAAATAAAAATTCCTAAAGAATAAAAATATTAATTTAATAGGGAAAACACACTTAAGCGTATATAAGATCAAATTATATATCTTCATACTAGAGACTATTAATTGAAATTATAATTTTGTATTTTAACAAATAAAACTCTAGATTATTAGTAATGTGATAAACTATTTCCACATCTTGAATACGCAAAATTCAATTTAATAATATACATTACAAAGATTTAAACAAACCTATCATAAATAATCCTTTTTGTTAAATCAAAAATCATATTATTTAAAGTTATTTTAATGAGTATATATACATATCAAATGCGTATATATATAATAATAATAATAATAATAATGGAGGAGACTATATACCAAAGATTCCATACAAAATAATTTAAAAAATAATAACCCAAATATTCAAGGGAAATATAATAGAAGGATTTCCTAAAGTAAGATACATTCTATCAATAATAGTATTATTAAACCTTATGTGGAATGGGTTTAAAAATAACTAATATAATAACCATAACACCTACCTTCATGATGAAAGATATAATAAAATAATAAATATAACAATGAATTATATACAAATAGATGACATTTTTCCATCTATGAACTATACTTATTGATTGCAAAGTATTTTTAAAGTTATAATCATTAAATTTCTATAATTAATATTTTAATAATGAGAAAATTTATATATTTCAAATCCTTTTAGAAATTTGGATTTTACAAGAAAATAAGCAAAATAAAGTAAAGAACATATAATATTAAAGAAAAGTTACTTAACTTATTCTTTGTGCTGACTATTAAAAATCTTTTTTTTTTTTTTTTTTTTTTTTTTTGGAAATGAATAAAAATAGCCTAAATAGAGAAAATTAAAGAAAATTAGCCTACAAGAAGAAATTAACTAAAATAACTAAAATATTAAATCATATTAAATTATTAAACAATTTACATTATTTTTTTTTTATATATTATTTTTTAAAAAGTTTATATGGCTTGAATAAAATAATTAACTATAAATGTAATCAATTTTAATTCCCCAAGATTATCAATTACATCAATAAATTATTAACAATTTTTTTTAATAGTTATCACTAAAACTACAAAGAAAAAATATATAAAAGTGAACACTTTTCTTCATATCGGATTATAATTGAAAGTGATCTAAATTCCAATATATAAGAGGTGGAAATATTAGAAATTGAAGCATATTGTAATATAAATAATATATAAGCCACAATGTATTAATATAAAAGTATTTAATTTAGAATAATTAAGTACTAGTAACTTTTCATCAAATTATAATAATAAAATTAACATAATAATGACTCTTAGCAATGTATAATATATTTATTTATTTATTTATTTATTTATTTATTTATTTATTTATTTATTTATTTATTTATTTATTTATTCATTTATATTTATTTATTTATTTAGTTAGTTAGTTAGTTAATTAGTTATTTATTTTTTTATTTATTTATTTATTTATTTATTTATTAAATTTATAAAAAAAAAAATAAAAAAAAAAGTTATTTTATATGAAACTTCATCATTTACCCTTAATTTTTTTTTTTTGTTTTTTTTTTATAAAAAGAAGAAATATTAAAAATAAAGAAAAATTTTTATTAATATTGAATTCAATGAATAATATCAATTACTATTTATGTTTTTTTTTTTTAAATACTTTGAAAAGTCAACCATTTTTTTATTTATGTAAAATGAATGATAATTATAAAAGTAGATAATTTTTTTTTTTTTTTTTTTTTTTGATTCTAAAAAGTAGATAATTTTTTTTTTTTTGGATTCATTTGTTTTATGCAAATGATTATAAAAATAATAAATTTTATGTAACAGACATAAATAACAATATCTTTTTCCTTCGCAAAAATAAAGTATTATTAATATTATTAATAATACTAATAATAATGGTAAATCACCTTCCTCCTATAAATATATATATATATATATGGTTCTCATATTTTATAACTAAATTATATAACATCTGAAATAGTGAAATATTTAATAGAAGAAGGGGAAAAAATTAATATTAAAAGATAATGATGGTCTGACATATCTGTCTTTCTATTCTATTTATTTTTTAAATATTTCACATATTCTAACAGTTATATTATTATTATTTATTGATAACTATTATTTTTATCATTTTTGTTATTGTTATTATTCTCATTATTATTATTAACATAAAATACAATCTTTATATTATTACTATATTATGATAGTTATTAAAATTACATTATTTTATTATTCTCATTATTATTATTAACATAAAATACAATCTTTATATTATTACTATATTATGATAGTTATTAAAATTACATTATTTTTTATTAATATTTTTATTAACATTTTTATTATTATTATAATAAATATCATCATAATTATAAACTTTAATATTATATTATTATAAAAAAAATTATTTAATCTAAAATTATAATAGTTATGAACAAAAATAATAAATAGAATCATAATTTTAAATAATTTTTTTTATAATATCTTATTACATAATAAATTTTACTTTCAATTATACTTTAAAAATCCGTATTTATTATATATTAGATGGTAATAATACTAAATTTATTTATTAAATTTATTTATTTACTAATTTATTTATTTATTTATTTATTTATTTATTTATTTATTTATTTATTTATTTATTTATTTATTTATTTATTTATTTATTTATTTATTTATTTATTTATTTATTTATTTATTTATTTATTTATTTATATTAAATTTCGTATTAAGGGATAGAAAATATCTTCCATGACACTCCGTGTTCTTACAATATGATATTCTTTTAAGAATAAATCAACCTATTATATTAATAGATTTTAATATCATGACTTTTTTTTATATTTCTCAATAAGGTATTTAACTGTGACACTATCATAATATTAATAAATTTCATACATTTTAAACAATTAAATATTTAAATAAATATATGAAATTTCTTGTAAATAATTCATATTATAAATTATTATTATTCTAGCTCATTAAAGTAAAAATTTATTATTATATTATTATTATTTATTACTTAATATTTTATTATTTATTATTTATTATTTATTATTTATTATTTATTATTTATTATTTATTATTTATTATTTATTATTTATTATTTATTATTTATTATTTATTATTTATTATTTATTATTTATTATTTATTATTCAATTATTATTTAATATTTAATATTTATTATTTATTATTTATTATTTATTATTTATTATTTATTATTTATTTATTATTTATTATTTATTATTTATTATTTATTATTTATTATTTATTATTTATTATTTATTTATTATTTATTATTTATTAATTATTTATTATTTTTATTTTATTTATTAATTATAAAAGAAAGTTAATGTTTTTTAATTCATTGAAGAATTTTAATATGAATTAAAATTTTAATATGGATTAAAAAAAACAATAATAATAATAATATCTATCCATAAGATAATTAAGTTATATTATTTAATCCACCTATTCTTTTATCTATTGATTCTCTAATATAAATTAATAAATGTAATTTAATTTAGAGAATTACTATAAATAAATAGATATGATATATAATAATAGTATTTATAGTATAACCTATTGAATTTTAATCCAAATCAACAAATAAGATTAAATTTTAATACATTAATCTATAAATAATATTATTTATACCAATTCATTCTTAATATATTTAGTTTAATTTAATTTTTAAATAATTAAAGTTAATGATTCAATTATTATTCATTGAAATATATTAATATTTGTAATATTATAGTAGTACTAATAATATATAGATGGTTTAATTAAAAAAAAAAACTAAAAATGATGATGGATGTAAAAGTAAATGAAAAAAAAAAAAAAAAAAAAAACATGAAAAAAATTTTAAATTTTAAATAATAATTAAATTTTAAAAAAAAAAATAATAATAATAATTAATAATTAGTAGTTCATATATATTACAAAGGTCTACAATATTTAATATTTAATATTTAAATATAGAAATACTTTATTTTATTTTATTTTTATTAATACTTTTTTATTTTATTTTATTTTTATTAATACTTTATTGTTTTATTTTATTTTTATTAATAATTTATTATTTTATACAACGTTAATATTTATTTTATTTTTATTTTTATTTTTATATTTATTTTTATTTTTAATTTATATATCTTTTTTATTCATTTATTTATTTATATTTTTTAATTGAAAAATGAAAAAATTTTCATATATTATTGATATAATATTTAAAAAATAAAAATTATTCATAATAAATCGATTAAAATTTTTCTTTTCATTATATAAAACGAAGAAAAGAGTTTTTAATACATCATTATAAATAAAAATTACTTTTATAATATTTAATTATAAACTGAAGGCATTTTTTTATTTTTCTATATTATTTGAGTTATTTTTTTTTAAAAAAAAATATTTTAATATTTCAACCTATTCTAAAATACACAAAGATTTTATATAATATTTTAATAAAATAGTAATTAATTAGCATTTATTAAATCTATTAATAGACAAATTAATTTAAGATAAAGATATATAAAAATAAAATGAAAATGAAAATGAAAAACGAAATAAAATTAAAATATAATAGTTATATATATATATAAAACATAGAAAAATGATTAATTATTATTAATGTAAATGATGTAAAAATAGAAACAAGTTTATTTTTATTTTATTAAATGAAATATGACTTAATATAAAATATATTGAATTGAAATGTTTATAATTATATAATCATATAAATAAAAGAATGAATTTCTGATGGAATAGTCCTCTATTAATTCAATTACTTATAATATCTATATATTTTATATAAAATTTTTTATTCTCTTAATATTTTTTTTATTACATTTATAAGCTATAGAAAAAATAAAAAATAAAAATAAAAGATTACAGTAAATGATCATAAAGTTTATGTTATATTAGTAAGTTCATTCAATCAAATATTTTTTATATAAATATATATATATGAACTTTACTGTATAAAAAAAAAAAGATTGTTTAAATAATTATTGTATTTTAAATAATGTTTAGTTAAAATATAAAAAAAAAAAAAAAAAAAAAAAAAAAAAAAAAAAAAAAAAAAAAAGATGAAAATAAAAATTAAAGTATATTTTATTATAATATATTATAATAAAAATAAAATAAAAATATAATATAAATAAAATAATAAAAAATAATAATATTGAAAATATCAAAAGTCAAATTTAATATAAGTATATATATAATATATATATTATTTAATACAAAAAAAATCGGTGTAATATATTAATTACTCATTTGTAATTTAATGAATGTCACACTTTTTCAAATTTTATTAAATAATATGGTGATATAGATATGTGATATAACCGATTAGAAATATAAATTTTAATTTATACTTTATTTAATTTATAATAATTTTGATATAGTTAAATATAAAATATAAAATACTACCAAATAAAATATATTGAATATATTGAATATATATTATAATATAATCATTTATTGCATATTTAATGATTTATTACATACTTATTTATTTACTTGTCTATTTATTTATTTATTTATTATTTATTTATTTATTTATTTATTTATTATTTATTTATTTATTTATTTATTATTTATTTATTTATTTATTTATTTATTTATTTATTTATTTATTTATTTATTTATTTATTTATAACATTTATTAAGTTATTTTTAAATTATATCTTCAACTCATTTTCTTTAGTATACTCTTAACTTTTATATAGAATTGTTTATTTCTACAGAGTTCAATTTAAAAAAGATAAATAATAAAAAAAAACTTAATATTTATGTATGATAGCAATGAATTTATTATTTAATTTTCATTTTACTTTTATATTATTGATATTTAAAAAAAAAAAAAAAAAAAAAAAAAAAAAAAAAAAAAATATATATATATATATATATATATATAATAAACTTTGAAACTTTTCGAACCTATTTTATCTTTTATAAAGTCATATATTGTATACTTTTATTTCGCTCATTCAATTATTTTTTAATAATTATATATATAAAGGAATTAAATTTATTATATTTAACAAAAATAAAAATTTATTATTGATGATTATCAAAATATATATTATATATACATATTATTATCTTCAAAAAAATATGGTTAAATAGAAATTGTATAAAATGAATAATAAAACGGAGTTACTAACATGATAAAATGAAATGAAATGAAATTGAAAAAATTTGATAAAAAAATATAAAAATAAATTATAAAATAATAAAACTTTTAATTTTTGCAAGTAAAATATACATTGAAAATAACAAAAAAAAAAAAAAAAAAAAAAAAAAAAAAAAAAAAAAAAATACATATATATATATATATGTAGAGTATACCTAATAAAAAAAATAAAATACTATATATATTAATGACATTTTTTAAAATAAATATTTATATATATAATTTTGAATAATTTAAAATTTATTAAAACATAAAAATTAATAATAATAATAATCATTGTTATTTGTACACTTTCATTTATATATTTTTATCTTTTTATTTCAAACTTATATATATATAATATATATATAATATTATAATATTATAATACTTAAGAATATTAATAATAATATTTACACCATAGAAATAATAATAAAAAAAATTATAATATTAAATTATAATTAAAGGTCATTCATTTTGTGATTAAAAATTTTTTTTATATTTTAATATACATTACATTTACATTAATAAATAATATAAAAGTAGATTAATCTTGGCATAGCCATAAATGTATTAAATTATTATTATATTATTTGTAACTTAGGTCCATCATTTATATTTTATTTTTCTGATACTACAATAATACTAATTCAAATTTAAATTTTATTAATTTGCCACATAATAATACAATAAAGCAAATACTTAATAAATCTTATTTTATTTAAGATTTAAGGATATAAAGATTTTAAAGATTGGTTATGTGCCTCGTGTTTAAAACGGCTGATTTAACTAATAATAGAATAATAAAAATAACAAATATTAAGAAATAATAACAATAATAACTATAATAATAATATAGTATAACAAAATAGAAAAGAAACAAATAAAATAATAAAAAAAATAAAAAAATAAAAAAGGTAAAGTAAAATAAATTTATTAGTGTTATACAAGAAAAAACTATTCCATTATTTGGAATATTAAAATACTTGTATATATCAACAAACCATTCCAATAATCAAAACCAAAGATTAAAAGAATAATTAAATTGTAATATTAATAATAATAATAATAGTTATAATATAAATGAAATTAATACTTTTTTTTTCACTTTATTATTGTTACTATTATATTTATAATTTTTATTATAGACATTGCTATAGTAATAGAAGTATCAACTTTATAAATAAAAAATAAAATAAATGTTTTTAAATAATATATACATATATTATAAGATAATAAGAACATGTTGTTATTATAAAAAAAATAAATATAATTTAACAAACTTTTTCTTTTATAATTATATACATTTTATTATTAATATTATTATTATTATTATTTATCATAAATAAAATAATAATACCATTATTATCATAATATATATAAATGAATCAATTTATTTTACTTTTAAAAATTATTAAATAATATAAATTTAAATAAAATAAAAAATAAAAAATAAAATAATAAAACTATAAAATTAAAACAATATATAATAAAAGACATAATTATTAGAAAAGTTTAAATGTATTATTTAAACTAAATAATTATGATGAAATAAATAGAAAAATACTACTTCAAATATATTTATTATCATAATTCACTGTTTATTATTTACGTATAAAATTTAAAGTTTTATTTTATTACTTTTATTTCTTAACCAGAATTTGACCACAAAAAAATTTTTTATTATGGAATGTCAAACTTTTTTTCAAAAACATAAAAAAAAAAAAAAAAAATAACAAAATGAAAATTTTTTATATTATTATTATTATTATTATTATTATTATTATTATTATTATTATTATTATTATTATTATTATTATTATTATTATTATTATTATTATTATTATTATTATTATTATTATTATTATTATTATTATTATTATTATTATTATTATTATTATTATTATTATTATTATTATTATTATTATTATTATTATTATTATTATTATTATTATTATTATTATTATTATTATTATTATTATAATATAGTATTTTTTTTAAAAAAAAATTTATATTTTTATTTTTGAAATTTTGTTATTTTTTTTTATATTAAAATTATGATAGTTTTTTTTATTTTTATAATGAATCAATTTCATAATATATAAAATTCAATTCAATAAATAAAACAATACTATGTTTAATATATTTAATATATATTATAATATAATAAAATATATTAATTCAATTTTTTAAAAAATAAAATAAAAACAATTAATAAATTTTATTTAATAATATTTTACTACTCTATTATTTTTATGATACTTAGAGTTACATATATTAAAATATATTATATTATATGTGTGATAATAATTTGTGGACTATTTATTTTTATTAATTAATATATTAATATAGAATAAATCTCTGTCATTAGATAAGATAATATATTACCTAATAATAATAACATAATAATTGTAAATATATTAAGCTAATATTTAGTTTGAAAAAAAAAAAAGTTTTAAGGTCATATTATAGTATATATAAAGAATTATAATATATTGAATAATATATTATAATTCATATGGTAAATAGACTGATAATATATGTTACATATAATAAATTATATAGAAATTTAATATGTTAATAAAAAAGTTTAAAATAAATTTATATTTTTATATTGGAATATAAATAAATAATGATAATATAAATTTTAATATTATAAAAAAATATTATTTATTACAAATTATTTTACTTAATTATTTAATACTATAAATATTAATAAAATATTAATATTTAATTTTTAATATTAAAATAAATATATAATAATTTTTAATATTTAATTTTATATATATTTATAATTTTTATATTTCATTATTATTTTTATTATTATTATTATTATTATTATTATTATTATTATTATTATTATTATTATTATTATTATTATTATTATTATTATTATTATTATTATTATTATTATTATTATTATTATTATTATTATTATTATTATTATTATTATTATTATTATTATTATTACCATAATAACAAATTTTTTTAATAATAATAATTGAAAAATCATTTTCTCAAAAGTTATATATTAATAATATTTTTCTCTTTTTTAAATAATTTTTTTTTCTTTTTTCTATACTAGTGTAAAAAAAAAAACTATTTTTTTTTTCTATATTTCAATATTTGAGTTATTATAAATGTATACTAAGCTAAAAAGTTATTACAAACGTTTTATATGTACAAAATTCAAAAATATAATACCTCTACATTACTAAATATCAATATTATATTCTTTGATATTCAAAAGGTAATTATAAAAAAAAAAAAAATTCATTAAATAATTTTATTAAAACTTGATAAATAGAATGAAGAAGTAAAAAGAAAGTAGAACATAAAGAAATAAAAAAAAATATATATATATATATATAACATGATAATTAATAGAAGGAAATTAAATATAAAAATAAGTAATAAAGGAATTATTATTTTTTATTTAATAAATATTATTGAAAATATTTGAAGATAATAAAATAATATAATGTTTGGAATTAATATTGTATGTTAAATAAAAGTTTATAAGAATTATTTGAAAGAAACAGTAAATGTTATTTTAGAATTATTAGTTATATAAAAAAAAAAATGTACTCAATATTTAAGGAAATGTCATTCGATAAATACCTTCAAATTTAATAATATTAATAAAAAAGAAAGTAAAATTTATTCAAATTCAAACATAAAAATGAAAATAAGTACAAATTTTATGAATAAAGCATTGAAAAAGAAGAAAAGAAAGAAAAAATATAAATAAATAAAAAAATAAGAAGGAAATAAAAGTATAAATTTTTTTTAAAAAAAAAAAAAATTCTTTTTAACAATTTATTATTTTAATATCTTCAAAACGTTCTACAAATATAATATTTTAAATATAAATTTTATTAATCGTCTTATTATATATTTAGTCTAAATTATTAATGATAATAAAAGATAAAAATAAAGAAATGGGAAAATAAAATAAATGAATATTAATATAAAACATAAAAAGAATATAATTATAACAAATAAAATGATATAATTATTATGTTGACATATAAATATATAGAATTGTAAAATAACCTATAATAAATATAATTGTTTGTTAATTTTATACATTAATTATTATTAATATTTTTCTTCGTTAGTATAATTTCTACATAAAACATATATTATATACTAATTCTTTTACTTTATATATTTATTTTTCATATATTATAGTTAAATATTAAATAATTAAAATAAAAAAAATAAAAAATAGAAAAAATCTATTATTTTACAGATAAAGATAAATACAAAATATAAAAAGAAATAAAACGGTAAATAAATAAATAAAATAAAAAATAAAAATTACTTTTTTTTTTTTAAACGTATCAAAAAAAAAAAAAAATGACTACAACACTGCCATTAATAGTACCCTCGCTAACGCCTACTTCCTCACCTACAAGAAAGTCGAGTGGCTATAATGATAGTTCACTTCTTTCTCTAAATAATAATCAAAATACCACTCCTATTTCTTCATTATTAAATACTAGTAAAGCCCCAATAACACCGGATTCTTGTAGTTCTTCCTCCTTTACTAATAAACTACCAAAAATAAAACTTATATTAAAATTACCTTCCTCCTCTAACTCCCCAAAAGAACGTACTAATAAAAATGCTTCACCAATACTTCATAAACCAATCAACATAACATCTTCTGCTTCTTCCCCCAACTTGATAAATAACAATTCAATAAATTCATCATCACAAGCTGTTTTAATGATTGATAAAATAAAGTATACAATTTTTAATAGAAATGAAATCTTACTTAAAAATAAAATTAATGATAATAGTCAGCATGGATCACCAAAATCAAAAGAAAAAAGTTTAAAATTAAGAAAGGTACGTACCACATCCAATAAAATAAAGAAATCACCAGTAAAAAATAGCCCTACTAAAAAAACAACCAGGAAAAAACAAGCCATGGAAATTTCTGAAGAAATAAAAACTAATGATAATACTATTTCACCTATGAATACTATCGAATCAAATACCTTCTCTGAAATAGAATTAAAATCAAAAAATGAAAATGAAAATGGAAATGAAAATAAATTAAATTCATCCTTAGCTATATCAAATAAAGATCCATTTGTAAATAATATACATTCATCATTAAAATCATTGGAAGATAATGACCATTCTATACCTATAGAAAGTTCATCAAATCAAACATTTAAGCTAAAAAAGATAAAATTTATTTATAAACCAAATAACGATAAGACAAACGAATCAAAAAGTGAAGAAGAAAAAGATGATGAAAATATTGAAAATGGAAAACGTAAAAGAAAATCAGGAATCCAAAAATCAACATCTCCAAAGAAAAGAAGAGAAGGTACAAAACAATCTAATACCAATTCAAATTCAATAAATATTACAAAAAATTTATTTTCAAATAAAAAGGAAACATCAGCTTCCCCAAATCATCCAATTATTCACTTAAAAGTTTCTAATAATAATGAGAATAATGAAATAACGAATGATAATATGGATATTGAATCAAAACAAGTTCAAAAGAAAAAAGGTAGAAAAAGAGCCTTGCCCACAAAAAAACAACCAAAATCTACAGCGAAAACTAAAAAAGACAATGTAACTTTTATACCTGTAAGTCAAAAGTCACCACCACAGCGTTCCCCAAAGCAACAACCTCAAACCAAATCATATCAAATGTCAAAATTGGATCATAAATTTGTAAATGATTCAAATAATAATACTACTTCTCTTTCTACTTCTTCTTCTTCATCATCATCATCAGCATCAAAACAAACTTTTAAATTAAATTTATCTTATGCTCCATCTTATATTAGTAGTAATGATAATACTAGATATAATTCTTATCTTTCTTCCTTTAAACATAAATCAAGTTATGTTCATTCACCTTCTCCACTTACTAATTCCTTTACCTATGATCAAGTTCAAAATGGTACAATATCAAATAATACTAATAATGGTTATGTTCAATCTAAATTAGCCATTAGTACTATCTATGATCCAAATAATTGTAAAATTAAAACTAAAATTAGTCCAACGAATCAAATATTAAATAATAACCTTTGGAAAAGTAAAAATGTAAAGTATAATACTACTACTACAACAACTAGCAATGATAATAAAAATAATAAAAATAATAAAAATAAAAAAGAAAAAATTAGCATTATTGATGTTCTTAAACGTGAAAGTCAACTTTTTACCTCTTCTTCCAAAAAATATCATTCAAAATCTTCAGTTTCTTCTTACTATGGTAGATCTTCCCTTAGACGTTTCTCTAGTTTTGTAGATGAAGCAGCTAAAGTTAAATCAATTTCTATTCAATCCAATAATTCTGATACTTTTTCAATAATCAGTACACCTACTACTACAAGATATAAATCTAAATCTAAATCTAAATCTATTATTACTTCACCATATTATGAGGATGCTTCAAAATATAGACCTAGTCTTAATAGTAACAATAATAATATTAATTCATCTTCAGAAATAAAAAATAAGGATAAAACTTACCCACCAAACAATCGTATAAAATCATTTTCTACCCCAGCATCACCTAAAAATTTATCAGAAGATTCTTTAAGAAGTAAAGCTCATTCTTATATTCAACGTTCATTAACTTCATGTCAGTCATTAACTGAAAAATTTGAATTTTATTCTATACTTGGTTATGGTTCTAATGGAGTAGTATTAGGAGCAAAAAGACGTTCTGATGGTTTAGATGTAGCCATTAAATATATTTATAAGACTCCTACTTCAAGAATTTGTGAAGAAGTTAATATATTGAGGGAAGTTTCCCCTCACCCATCCATTATTCGTTATATTGATTCCTTTGAAGATAATAATTGCATTTATCTTGTCACAGAAAAATCTGGTAGTTCTTGGGTTCCAAGTGAAGATTCTAATCAAATTTTAACTTGTGAATCTCCTAGCACTGGTCGTATTGTACTAAATTCTCTTACCTGTAATACCAGTTCGCTTTTCGATTATATTGAATTAAATGGATGTGTCCCACCTCCAGAACAGAAACGTATGTTTAAAGCAATCGCCGAAGCAGTCTATGCCCTTCATACCAATAATATTGTTCATGGTGATATTAAGGAAGAAAATATTTTAATTGATTCTCATCATAATCCAAAACTTTGTGATTTTGGTCATGCTCGCCACATAGATAGTCATTCCCCACCACATTTTGCTGTCTATGGTACCCTTGAATTAAGTGCTCCAGAATTAATGCCTAATTTAAATGTTCCTGCCCATTTAACGAAGACTCATGTGGTCAAACGTTATAATGGTATGGCACAAGATATATGGGCCCTAGGTTTAGTACTGTATACCATGACTCATGGTGAATTACCTTCTAATCATTCCAAAGTTATTAGTAAAGAAATTGATTTAACTTCCGGTAAATATAAGGAATATCCATGTTACTATAGTCGTAATCTTAGTAAAAGTAAAAATAAAATATTATTATTATTATTCATATATATATATATCAAGTTAAAAAAAATAAAAAATAAAAAATAAAAAATAAAAGAATATATAAATTATTAAAAATTTATTATTATATATATCATAATTGAAATTTAATATTAACCTATTATATATAAATATTTATAAATTAATAAATATATAAATTTATAATAGATTGTATTCATTTAATTAGAAGAATGCTAACTGTAGATATGAAAAAGAGAGCTACAATTCAAGAAATTATCAATCATCCATGGTTAAAAAAATAAATAAATCACTTTAAAATAATTATATATATATATAAAAAAAAAAAAAAAGTAGCCTATATATAAAAAAATCACAAAAAAAAAAAAAAAAAAATATATATATATATATATATATATATTATCATTATCGTTTAGTATTCTTTCTTTTTTTTTTTTATTATTATTATTATTATTATTATTATTATTTTTAGCTGCAATTATTTAAAAAAAAAAAAAAAAAAAAAAAAAAAAAAAATAGAAATAAATATTTCTTATTATTTCTATTATTTATATTAATTCTATATTATTCTTCTTACTATATCTATTTTTTCATATATATATATTATCAACTAGTTATATATTATAGTTATAATAAAATCAATTTTTAGTAGTTTTATTTCTTTTATATATATATATAATATTTTTTTTTTCCTTTCTTTTCTTTTCTTTTTCATCTTTATATATATATAATATTTTTAAATATATAAAATTTAAATATATTCGCATATCTTCGCATATCTTAAGTTACTCTATATTACTATATTACAATATAATAATTATTAAAAAAAATTATCAATATTAATATATATAAATAATATTAATATAAGCAAATCATAATTTAAAAAAAAAAAAAAAAAATTAATTATTTGTTTTATCAAAACAAAGCAATTAAACAAAAAAAAAATAATAATAATGATAGTATATATATTAAATATTGATAATTATTTTGTAAAATAACAATTTTATCATTTATTTTTTTTTTTTTTTTTTTTTTTTTTTTTTATATTAATTTTTATTTCTCTCATTTTATTTTATTATTTTAATTTATTTATATATATATATATTTTAATTTTTACTTTTATTTTTTCTTTATTTAAATTTAAAATTTTTATTTTTTATCATCATCATAATATCATCTTCAACAACCAAACACTTAAAAACAAACTCTATCAAAAAAAAGTATATATATATATCTATATTTCTATGTATATAATATATATAAAAAAAAAAAAAAAAAAAAAAAAAAAAAAAAAAATTTTTTTCATCAATAGAATCATAATAACTAATTAATAAATAATAAATAAATAATTAAATAATATATTATTATTAATAACTACATAGTGTTAGAAAATAATCATCAATATTAAATTAATCAAGAAGAAAAATAAAATAAAATAAAATAAAATAAATGGAATGGAAATGAAATGGAAAAGGATAATATTAAAAAAAAAAAAAAATGGAAAGAGAAAAAAATGGAGAAAGAAAAATAAAATGGATAGAGAAAAAAATGATATGAATAATAAAAAAAAAAATATTTGTAGAGATGAAAATTGTAGAGAGGAAAAGTCGAGAGTTAGAAAAATCAGATATAAAAAAAAAAAATTGTAGAGAGGAAAAGTCGAGAGATAAAGAAATCCGATATAAAAAAATAAAAAAATAAGAAAAAAAAAAAAAAAAAAAAAAAAATAAACAGAAATATGATAATAATGGTAATAATTGGATAAAAGAATGAATGAAAGGAAAAAATAATAATATTAATAACAATAAATGGATAAATGGATAGATATGTATATATGTATATGAATGATTATGGATAGATAAATGAATAAAAAAAAATAAAATAATATAAAATAAAATAAAATAAAATTCAAAACACAAAAAATTAATGAATAATAAATAGATGGATAAATGAATATAACATGATAAGAAAACATTAAAAACAATTAAAGAATGATAAATGGTTGAAAATATAAATATATATATGAATCTATTATTAATATAAATATACCTATATGTATAATCAAAAAAAAAAAAAAATTATTTATTTATTAATATATAAATATATTAATTATTTATTTATAAATAATTAACCTAATAATAATAATAATTTACTATTAAGTTTAAGAGGGTGGGAAAAAAAAAAAAAAAAAAAAAAAAAAAAAAAAAAAAAAAAAAAAAAAAGAAAGAAAAAAAAAGATAAATGTAAATATTAAGATAATTAAAAAAAAAAAAAAAAAAAAAAAAGTTAATGGAATCAAAAGTAAAATCAAAAAGTATAGAAATAAGGAGTCGAGCATAGAGAAAAAAAAGTAGGAAAAAAAAAAAAAAAAAAAAAAATATCAATAATAATCATCATAATAACAATATTACCATATTTAATATTATTATAATAATAGTATTTACAAACAAAAAAGTATATATATATATTTACACATATATATACTATATATACTTTCTTTTTTATTATTAATAATTAAAATAATAATAATATTATTATTATAACGCAAATAGATTTTATGATAATTATCGATAATTATATATATAATTTATAAAGTATAAAAAATGATAAGTAAAATTCGTATATATATATATGAATATGAAATATTTTTTAAATCATTTCCTATTTATTTTTTTTATTTTTTTTATTTTTTTTTTTACTTTCATTTTTAATTTAATAATGATTAACAATGATAATAATAATAATAATAATAATAATAATAATATATAATAATCGAATATAGCAAAACAATACCTAAAAAAAAAATTATTTATTCATATTATTTATTATATATTTAGAAAGCAATAAGTAAAATATTTAAATCTTTTTTTTTTATTATTATTTATTTTTATTTTTTTAATTTTATTTACTTATATATATATATTTTAGTACTCAACTTTTTTTTTTTTTTTTTTTTTTTTTTTTTTTTTTTGATGTATCATAAATCAAATAAAAGTTAATACTCTAAATATATATATATATATAAGGTAAATTAAAAAAAAAAAAAAAAAAAAAAAAAAAAAAAAAAAACATCAATAATAATCATCATCATAATAACAATATTACCATATTTAATATTACTATAATAATAGTATTTACAAACAAAAAAATAATTATAACTATGTTAACCATAATTAATATTATTATTATTATAATAATACTTTTAAAAAAAGAAGGATGTAATGTATAACATATACATATATATTGAATATATTTTATTTATATATATTTTATATATTATCTATTATTTATTATGTATTATTTAAAAATATTTTATAATTTCTATTAGTAATTTATTTCATTTCATTTTCTATTATATATATATATATATAATAGCATAGAATAAAACACATAGGTAGATTTTAATTTTTTTTTTATATATGTATATAATAGCGTAGAACAAATTACATAGATAGATTTTAATTTTTTTTTTTTTTTTCTTTTATATATATAATAGTATAGAATAAAATGAATAGATAAATTTTAATATTTTTTTTTTTTTTTTAAATTATAAAAACTTTTTAAATTCTCTTTTTTTTTTTTTTTGTTTCTATTATATCAAAAAAAAAAAAAAAAAAAAAAAAAATTTAGAGGTAGATAGGTAAAAAATTATCAATATTATTAGTATTATTACTACTATTATAATTCTTATTTTTTTTTTTTTTTATTTATTATTATCAATTATTAAAAAAAAATATTTAAAAAAATATTATTTTTTTTAAAGTCTATTAAAACATTCTTATATATATATATTTAAAAATAAAAAATAAAACTAAATAAATAAATTATTATATAACAAAGATTCTTCATATATAATAAAATTCTTGTAATATATATATATTATTAAAAAAAAAAAAAAAAAAAAAAAAAAAAAAAAAAAAAAAATAGAAATATTTTAAAATTAATGAAATTCTTTTTATTCATTTTTTTTTTTTTTTTTTTATTGGTGTTGTTATTATAGAAAAAAAAATTATACAAATAAATAAATAAAATAATAGTAATAATGGAAATATAAAGGTAAATAAGGTGGATAATATATGTATATGTTACTATATTACTTCTAAATTTAATTACTCTTAACTATCATAATTATGATTATTTCATTTGTAAAAGTAAACTTTTCAATTCTATTATTTTTATTTTTATCATTTATTTTTTATTATATATTTATTCATTTATATATATGTGAATATATATATCTTTTTAAATATAAATAACATTTTCTTTTTTCATTTGACTAATAAAAATAAAATATAGCAACAAATATTCTCTCTATTTAATTTTATATATATAAAAGAAAAAAGAAAAAATAATAACATTTTAACATTTAGTAAATTATATATAGAAAAGTACAAAAAAAAAAAAAAAAAAAAAAAAAAAAAAAAAAAAAAAAGACACCAATATAAAAAAAAAATATACATATATAAAATATAAAATATATAAAATATATAATATATAAAATATACTATATACAATATAAAAAATATACAATATATAATATAAAATATAAAAAATGAAAATGAAAATGAAAACTCAAAAAATAAAGAAAACTAAATACAAATAAATAAAAATAAAATACAAATAAATTATAATAAAATACAAATAATTTATAATAAAAATAAATAAAAATAAAAAATAAAGTTTTTATTTAAAAAAAAAAAATTATGATAATTAAATTGAAAAAAAATAATTAATATAATAAAAAATTATAATAAAAACAAAAATACAAAGAAAAAAATAAAAAATTAAATAAAAAATGAGAATAAATTTAATTTAAAGTACAAAACACAAAAATAATAATAATGAATAACAATAATAATAATAAAAAACAATAATAATAAATAAAGTTTTTATTTAAACGAAATACAATGAAAATATTCCAAATAAAATATAATACAATAAAAATATTCCGTATAAAATATAATATAATAAAAGCAATAAATAAAAATAATATATATATAATACTAAAAAAAAATAAATATCAATTTTTTTACACTATTAATTCATATGATTAATAAAATAATAATCCCAGATGAGTTATATATTAGTATTATTTAATCTTCATTTTTATCATTAAGTATTCATTTTATTATAAATTATATATTTTCTTTTTTTGTTTTTATATTTTCCTTATTAAAAGTTCTATTATCTAATACTATAGTTAAAAAAATATTATACATATTATTAAATATTGTAATAAATTGTTTTAAATAAAATAAAAAAAAAATTAAAAATTTAAAATTAAAATATTTATTTAAAAAAAAAATGAATAATAGTAAATCATGGATAATTTAATTATAAAAGTTTAAAAAAAAAAAAAAAAAAAAAAAAAAAAAAAAACTTTAAATTCAATAATTCTACTAAATAATTTCATTTTGGTAAAAAAAAAAAAAAAGCAATAATAATAATAATAATCTAATCTAATAATAAAAACTAAAATTAAAATACATTACGATTTATATTAAAATAATAATAAAAAAAAATTTTTTTTTCAAAGTGGAAAATCTATAATTCTTTAAAAAAAAAAAAAAAAAAAAAAAAAAAAAAAAAAACTAATAAATATTTTTATTTTTTTATTTTTCTTTTTAAAGTTGGATAAGTTTTTTTTTTTTTTGATTTAATTAAATCTTATTTAAAAAAAAATCTTATCTAACCTAAAAAAAAAAAAAAATAAAATAAAATAAAATAAAATAAATCTACATAAAGAGTGAAAATACTAAAAAATAGTGAAAGTATTAATAAAAAATAAAAATAAAAAATAAATTAAAAGTTTAAATTTAAAACTTTATTTTATTTTTTTGTAAAGTTTAAATTTAAAATTTTCCAATATATTAAAATTTTATAAATTTTTTTATTCTATTTTTTTTTTTTTTAATATTATAATAGTATATTTATTATCAATTTATTAAATACTAAAACTATAATAGCATTTATTATTTATTTATTAATATTATATTTTTATCATTATTGATATTTTAGTATTTAATAAATTAATAATAAATATACTACAATAATATTATAAAAAAAAAAAATAGAATAAAAAATATATAAATGTAGAATTATAATAAATATAATAAAAATTTAATATTTTATACGTTATTCATAAGAATATTACTGTTTATATATTATTAAAAAAATAATAATAATAATTCATTTTCCTAGAAAAAAATTGAATTAACTAATAATAAATCTTTTATTTATTTAAAAGAAAAATATTAATATTAATATTAATAAATAAAATTATGTAGATATTCAGAAGTTGAAACAAAAAAAATTATAATAATTTAATTTTTGCTTTGATATGTTTTATTTTTTCTTTTTATTTTATTTTTATTTTAATATGTTTTATTTTTTCTTTTTATTTTATCTTTGTTTTAATATGTTTTATTTTTTCTTTTTATTTTATTTTTGTTTCAATTCTTAAATATTTATATAATTTTATTTATTACTATTATTATATAATCATATGTAATCTTTTTTTTATCTTTATTCGTCATATTAAATCTCCTTAAATAATTAGCGATTAATCCCTTAAAAAAAATATAATTTAAATTTAGTGTTTTTTAATATGTTTTTTTAAATAACTAATTTTTTTTTTATTTCTATTATATATCCCTATTTTTTTTTTTTTTTTACTTTTTTTATTATCTATTTATTATTTAGTATTATAATTAATATTATCATTTAAATAGTATTAAAAATAAAAAATATTTTTATATAATAGCATTCATTTTATATAGTACTAGATCTTTGAAAGTAAACAAATAAAAAATATGTATAAATATATATATATATATATACATATATATATATTCTTTTTACCTGTAAATTTATATATCCATTAATCTAATAATAAGCTTTTTGAAAATATAAAGGCTAGGTGAAATAATTGACCAAACAAAGGTTAGATTATAATTTTTTAATAAACTTTTGATAAACTATATAGGATGCATTTCCCCAAATTGCATTTGACCAGGTTGCATTTCGCCAAGTGGCGTAGTATTAAAATGTTGCATTTCACTAAGTGGAGTAATTGATATAAATAGATGATTAAATAAATAAATATTAACTCAAAATATTTTTTTTTAACTTGTTTTAATTCAATATTAATAATTTTTAATTTTATTTACTGATTTATTTATTGCAATTTGGCGAAATGCTACATTTTTTTAATACGCCACATGCTTTCAAAAAAATTGGCGAAAAGCAATTTGGCGAAATCCCCATTCCTAAACTATATGCTTATTAAACACAATGAAAATTAGTTAATAATTACTTTCTTTTTTATTTTTGTTTTTATTTTTTTATTAGTAAATATATATATATATATAGGGTTTTTTTATTATTATTATATTTTATAACAATTACTATTACCATTGTCATTATAATTTTTTTTTTTTTATATTTAATTATTAATGACTTTTCCTTAATTAATATTCCTATAAATATAAAAAATATTTATATTCATTATTATATATAAAATTTAAAGAATTATAACAATATAAAAAGTTTACAAAAAAAAAAAAATCATATTTTGTAAAGTATAGTTTAATAAAAGTCTCTTATTCATAAGTGAAAAATATATATATATAAAGTACATATATATATATATATATACTTATTTTAATTTAAAATATCTTTATTATTTTACAAAATATTATTAATATTCTAATAGATTTTATATATTATATTATATTTTTTTTTATTTATTTATATATAAAGTTATTTTTTAAAAAAATTTTTTTCCCATTTATTTTATAAATTATTTTATATTATTTTTATTAGTATTTTTTTTTTATCCTATAATGTTTAATTGAGCCTCTTATACTATATATATATATATATATTTTTTTTTTTTTTTAAAAATGTTCATTTTTATAGAAAGAATAAAAAATTTTATAATAAAATGGTATATATTAATATTTTATAACAAAAATTCTTATTATATAGTTCTTTCAATTATAAAAATAAATATTATTTTTAGTTTTGGATTATTACTATATAATATCTATAAAGTTTTTTTTTATTCTTATTTTTATTTGCTTTTGTAAAGTAATAATAATATAAAATAATAAAAAGGAGAATATACTTTATTTTTTAAAATTCTTTAAAAAATAAAGTATAGTATAGTATCTATTATAATTTTGAAAATATAGTATAGTATCTATTAATAAAAAATACATTTAATATAATTGAAATATAGTTTAAAATATTTTAATAATTTTTTTAATAATTATTTATAAATATGGATGTTAATAAAAATTGAAATAAAGTTCAAAATATTAATAATCTAGCTTTAAGTACAAATTCTTTATATAAACCAAAAATTTAAGAATTTAAACCCAAAAAAACAATTTTTTTTTTTTTTTTTTTTTTTTTTTTTTTTTTTTTTTCATCTATTAAAGTTCCTAAAGAAATTTATGAGGATTCTTTACTAGAAATGAATAAATTAATTCTAACTTTCGATTCAGAACTTTTATTAGATATATATCTATTGATACGCAACCAATGAAGATCATAATTTTGTATCTTAAAATTATGATTAACATTGCGAAGTCAAAATTAATTATTATACTACAGTATAATAATGCCCTTGTGAAGTCTTACAGATATTAATTAAATGAAACTAGAATATATTATACCATTATTTTTATTTTATTTTGTGTTTTATTTTTTGTTTATTTTTTTATCTTTTTTTCTTTTTATTACATTTATTTTATCATATAATTAATTAATAAAGATGAAACAAGTTTGCTGCCATTAAAAAAAAAAAAAAAAAAAAAAAAAAAAAAAAAAATCTATTGATAAATTAATAAATATCCAAAAAAAATTTTTTTTTTTCATCTTTTAAAGTTTCTAAATAAGTTTATGAGGATTACTTGAAATAAATAAATTTTGACTTTCGATTCAGAACATTTATTAGATATTATATCTATTGATAAATTAATAAACATTCGAAAAGTGAAAAATATTAATGATATTTTATTTCTTAAAAACAAAATGAAACAAATTAATTATAATAAAATAAATATTAATTCTTTGAATTTTTTTTTTTTTTTTTTTTTTTTTTTTTTTTTTTTTTTTTTTTTTTTTTTAAATAGATTGGTACCAATGAATCAATTTCCAAGATCAATTCCTTTTTCAATTAGGATTAAAATTATATTTTAAAATTTTCATTAAAAATCAAATATATGTAATTGGAAATTTATATCAAAATAAAAATACTAAAAATAATCATAATAAAAATGAAGTAATTAAATCAAATAATATAACAAATAAAATAAATAAATTTGGAAATAAATATTCTAAATCTGAATCATTTAATAGTAATATTTTATTAAACGAAAGCAAAATTTTTTTTTTTTTTTTTTTTTTTTTTTTAAAAAAAAGTAATAATATGACAAAAAGTATTTCTTCAGAATTTAGTTTAAAAAAATAAAAAAATAAAAATTCCAAATAATATTTTTCAAAATATTAATAAAGACAAATTATAAATGTTTTAACTTTGAATAATTATAATGTTTATACAGATAATAAAATCGGAAAAAAAATTTAGAAAAATTACTTTTAGTTCAGAATAAAACATTCAAAGCAATGAAAAAATTTTATGGAATGAATAAAGCAAGGCAAATAATAATACAAAATTTAAAATAAAATTTGAATATTATTAAAAAATTTCAAAATTCAAATTAAAGTAATTTATTATTACTTAATAATATTAAAATTATATATATATATTTTTTTTTAATAATATCAAAATTAAAATCAGATTATATTGAAAAAACAATTCCAAAATTTTGTTTTAACAAATTGAAAAATTCAATTTATAATTTTATAGAATTAAATTTTATATTTCATGAACATAGATGATTATGATTTAAAAGAAAAGAAAGAAAAAATATATTCAAATAGTTTTGAAGTTAAAATCGAAAAGTAATAATAATTTATTTGAAAATTTAATTTATTTTGAATTAAATGATTCCTGCATTCAAGATTCATTAATTTTGAAATAAAATTGAAAATTATGATAAATTCAAAATGAAAGAAGATTTTTTTTTTTTTTTTTTATGGATATTATAACTAAAAAAAAATAAAAGAATATCTGTGATTGATATTAAAAATAGAAATTAAATAGTTTTAGATAAAAAAAATTTTTTTATTGATAATTTTGTTGACCTGAGTTATAAAAAATTTTTTTGGATGATATTCAGATTGAGATGCTTTGAGTTTAATTAAATTTTCCCAAATTTCAATTGATAAATTACATAGAAACAATACTATAAAAGAAAAATTGAATCAAATAACATTAAATCTAAAATTTTTGAAAAAATTAAAAATTCAAAAATTCAAAAAATTAAAATTGATAATACTCAAAATGATAATGAAAATAAAAACAATAGTTATTGATTATCCTTTTTATAATTTAAATATTCCTTTTGTAACAAATCAATTATCCGATGAAGTTTTAAATAAATTACGTAGCGAAAGAGAGGAAGAAGTTAAACAAAAAAAAAATAGAAAAAGAAAAAGAAAGAATAGCATTAGAAAAACAAAAAGAATTTGAAAAAATAATAATAAAAATAAAAAAAAAAAAAAAAAAAAGAAATTAAATAATTTACAACAGATGTAAAAGGAAATATTTTAAATTTTAAACCATTAAGTTTAAATGATTTAATAAATGAATTTCAAGATAGTAGTTCAAAATTAAAACATTTAAATAAAATTTTAGGTGAAAATCCTTTAAAAAAATAAAGATTTTGATAAAATTGATGTTGAAAAAAAAAAAAATTATTTAAATATTAAAAAAAATGAATTAGAAATTAACAATAATATTTGTAAATTTGAAAATTTTTTAGATATCAAAAAAAAAAAATAATCAAGAAATATATAAATTAAATAAAAATTTAAAATATGCAAATGACTCAAATTTTATTCATTCTTGAAATTGAAATTGATGTTAATTATATTGAAAATTCGAAAATTTAAATCAGAAGGAAAAGATTTTTTACAAAAAAATTTCATAAATATTCTTAAGAAAATTTTGTAATTTTTGTAATGAATAGAAATAAAACATAATCAAATTTTTTTATATAAATAAAAATAATAATAATAATAGAATAAGAAATTCTGTTTTAACAAGAAATATAAACAATATAAATCAAAATATTATTTTAGATAATAATGATTTTTTTCCATCAAAATCATTGAATAATTTTTACAATAAAAAAAAAAAAAAAAAAAAAAAAAAAAAAAAAAAAAAAAAAAAAAAAAAAAAAAAAAAAAAAAACAGTTTTTTAAATTTAGAACCTTTAAATTCTAATAATTTATTACATATAAAAACAGATAATTTACTATATGCTTTAAGTAATTTAGATTTAATTAGTGATGATGGAACAAAAACTGAATTATATAAAACAAAAAAAATTTTTTAAAATAAGAAATAAAAATTTAACATTAAATATTTAACAAATAATGAAAATATTGAAAATAATAATAACAATAATAATTTAACTAATATAAACTAATTTTCAAGAACATTATTTGGAAATAAAAATTGGGGAATTTCAAATATAAAATTAAATAATATTCAAAAAAAAAAAAAAAAAAAAAAAAAAAAAAAAAAAAAAAAAAAAAAGATAAAAAATTTAATATTATAAAAAAAAAAATTCATAAAAAAAAATTTTAAAATCTGAAATTCCTTTTATAACAAATAGAAATATTTTTAATAGTAAAATCCCAAGAAATAGAGGTAATAATAAATTTTCTTTGTTACCTCCCATAAAGACTGAAATTAATTTTTTTTTTTTTTTAAGAAAAAAAAAAAAGGAAAAAAAGATTAAAAGAAGATGATGATTTTGATATATTAATTAATAAAAATATCGAATAAGATTACACTCCTTTTTTTTTTTTTTTTTTTTTTTTAATATTTATGTCTTTTCATTGTAAGTCTGATTGTACTATTCCAGCCACAACAGACAACTAATATTAGACAAACTTTATAGCAGGTGTGTAGAAGGATGACCACATAAAGTGCTCCCATGCCATACCATTTCGGCATTGACGCTCTCAATGACGATTACAGAACCACAAGATTTGGAGATGTTGGATACGACAAACCATAACCACATACACTATTAACATTATTATTTATCTATTACATACCTTTTTCAAAATTAGGAAATGTATTCTAACACGTGATCAATAATGATCAGTAAATACATTAACTAATGAGGATTTACAATACGCAGGAATCACCCCACTTCAGGCATGTATATGTACCACTGAGAAGCACGATTATAATGTAGACGATGACTTGTTCGATTTAGAGTTAGGCTGTCTATTGGGTTATTATTGGGTGGTAAAGTGGAATTGAACTTCGGAACTATTGACCCCAGGGAATACGCGTTGACCATTGACCCTATCTCATGGAGTTCATGATAAAAATCTCTATATTTGTTTATTTATTAACTTTATTTATTTGAAGTAAAAGGCTTATTTTTTAATAATACATAATTTAATGATATTCATACATATTTCAATACATTATATAGATGTTTTAATTTTAACTATATAAAAGAGGCTTGTAAATTTTTTTTAAAACTATATTCATAAACTATATAAACTATATATTGATATATCTTATTTATTACTATTATATAATATGAATAAATATAAAATACATAAAATAAAATATATAATTATAAATAGTATTTAAGTATAATATGTATAATATCATTAATGAGCTAGTACATATGTAGTAGTGGCGCATAAAATATAACAAGTTATATGTAATAAATATATATAAAATATTATATGTATGTAATATAAAATAATTTAATAATATAATTTAAATGTTCTTTAAAATTTTTATATAATTAAATAAACTACTAAAAACAAGTTGTAATAAAATAAAAATATTATATAAATAATTGAAGTGTAGAATAAAAATATTAATTAAAATGCTAATTATATTAGTATTTTTAATTTACAAATTTAATTAACACTTTAATTAATATTTTTATTTTATTACAACTTTTATTATAATTTTAAATATTAAATGAATTAATATATATATGATATATTATAATAATATATAGTTTATATAGTTTATGAGTTTTAAAAAAATTTTTATTAGCCTCTTTTATATAGTTAATATGAAAAAATATATTTAATGTGTTGAAATATGTATGATCCATCAAATGTATTTTGTATGTATAAATATCATTAAATTGTGTATTATTAAAAAATAAGCCTTTTGCTTCAAAATAAAGTTAGTAAATAAACAAATATTGAGATTTTTAAATAATAAATATTATTTGTCCAATTTGAATATAATAATATTGAAAAATAATAACGTGAAATAAAAAAAAGTAATATTCAAAAAATAAAGTATATAGATAAAATTCAGAAAAAAAGTTCCATCTCAACGAACCTCACTTCCTTAAGGATTAGGGTTTGAATTGACTATCTAAAAGAGATTATACTCTTCTCCTTTAAAGGCATTGGCCCTGCTAGCCTGTTTTACTACATTTTCATTTTCAGTGTTAACATTCCATTATATATTTAAATATATATATATATTAATTACATATTTAAATATATAATGGAACGTTAAAGTTCAATTATATACATAAATATGTTATATATATATATATATATATTTTTTTTTTTTTTTTTTAATTTATATAATTTTTTATGATTGTATAGAATATTTTAAAAATGTATGGCTTTATTTTAAAAATATATATATTAGCTACATTACAAAAATTCACAATTGAAAAATGTATCAATATCAATTAAAATATTTAATTTAAACATTTTTTAAAATTCATTTTAAGAATTATAAATTTTTAATTAAATAATTTTTAAATAAAACATTTTTTTGAAATTCATTTTAAGAATTATAAATTATTAATTAAATAATTTTTAATAAAAAGATTTTTTTTTTTTTTTCTGAAATTCATTTTAATAATTATAAATTATTAATTAAATAATTTTTAATAAAAAGATTTTTTTTTTTTTTTTCAATATTTTAATACAATGAAGAAAATATTAATATTAATAGCAGACTGTGTTGAAGATTCTCAAATAGATTTTCCATCAAAAACATTATTAACTTTAGGATATAAAGTTGATTTAGCCAGTCCAAATAAAAAAGAAGGTGGTTTTATAACTTCTCAGATTTTTGAACCAAGCGAATTACAATATTTTAATCCAGGAATGGGACATAAATATGAAATTACAGTAGATATAAATACCATTGATTATAAAAGTTATGATGCTTTATATTTACCAGGAGGACATGCACCACTTTATTTGCATGTTAATCCAAAGGTTATTGAAATTGTAAAATATTTTTTAGAATCAAAAAAACTTTTAGTTTCTATTTGCTACAGTGTGCTCACTTTAGCTGCAACTAAATCTATAAGTGGAAAAAAATTAACAGGTTTACCTTTTACCAAAGTAGTTGCTAATTTAGCTGGAGCAAATTATGAAGAAACTTTATGTGTTGTAGATGGAAATTTAATTTCTGCTGTTGGAAATCCTGGCCTAATAAAAATGATGGAAGAATTCTTAAAAGCTCTCAAATAAAATTAAATTTAGTATAAAATTAAAATATAACTTTAGTTATGGTTTTAAAATATAAAGAATTTAAGAACAATATTTTATTTTAAAACAAAAATAATAATAATAATAAAATATTAATATTAATTTTATTGTAATGAAGAATAAATTACTAAAATAATAAATGAAGATTTCTTCATTTTTATAATATTTTTATTTTTATTAATAATTTTTATAATTATTTAATTAATATTAATTAATTATTTATTTTTGTTCAAGTATAAAATAAAATATTAATTAAAATTTAAAGTATTATGAACTTGAGGATAGTACATTTCGCAATGTAGTGTATTTTCATGTGTGGATTTTTTTTTTTTTAATAATAAATTAAATAATAATTAAATAAATAATAACTATTTTATATATATATAATTTATTAATATTCAATTGTAAAAATAATTTTTTATATATTTAAAATAATTATATAATAATATTTAATTGTAAAAATATATTATTAAATATATTATTATTTCTTTTTGTTTAAAAAATATTTATTTTAGCTATTATTTATTCATTTTTTATTTAATAACTTATTTTAATTAATATGTGTTTCTAAAGTAAAAAATATGTATATTATTATTTTTATATATAAAAATATTTATTTTTTTTTTTTTTTATATATATATATAAAATTATTTTTATCTCTTTTGTTTATTAAAAAATTGTAATATTAATTATATAATATATAATTTCTTTTAATTAATAATTAATATAAATATATATATATAATAATAATAAAAAAAAAAAAAAAAAAAAAAAAAAAAAAAAAAAAAAAAACTTTATTACAATAAATAATAATATTAAATAATAAATGAAATATATAAAATATACATATTTTATATTTTTTATTTTAAATAATTAATCTTGCAGCTCCTTCTGAAGTTACTCAACATAGTCTGGATAATGAATACTGGGTAAATTTATTTGGAATTAATCCTAATACTAGTTCAACTTGGGATATTAATGATCCTATCACTATGGAAGAAATTCAAAACACTGCGTGCTTGATATGAAAAATAATAAAGCTTATTCCAATTGAATTTTTTAAAACCTTCTTTAGTAAATCTGATTTATCCTATAATCAAGACGCTTCTTCAAATGTTCACTATTCTGATTGTGCTAAATGTTTACTTTCATTATTTAACAAAATCTGGGATGGTGATTTCCCTGAAGAGTGGAATTTCGGCTTCTATAATATCAATTCCAAAAAAAGAATCTTTCAGATTACAATAATTATTTTGGTATTTCTCTTTATTAATGTTGGCATAAAAATTATTTTAAAGATTGTTACTAATAGAATTTCTAGATATGCTTTAGACCATAAATTTGTTTGACCGAAAACAATTTGACTTTAGAAATAAGGAAGAATGTATCAGTTTATATATATATATTTTCAATTAGGGGAATTTGTCAAAGAAGAAAATTTAAAGGAAATTTCACTTATCTTGTTTTTCTTGATTTTAAAAAAGCCTATGATTCAGTTCCTATCTTTAATATTTTAACCAAAAAATATAACTTAAGAATTAGAGGTAAATGTCATCTGTTTTTAAGGAACTTTTATCTATCCTCTAAAGCTCGTGCTTTATTTAATGGTAATCTCTCAGAAGAATTTTTTCGATTAATTGTGGTGTTAGGCAAGGATGCCTTCTACTTCTCAATATTATTCAATTTGTTCATTAATGATGCACTGGGTGATTGTGATAAGTATGGTGTACATTTAGAATCTCCCATTGAAGAAATATGTTTTAATTTCCTTTATTCTTTGGTTCAAATAAGATTAGATTCTCTAAAGCTTATAAAAAAAAATCATAAACAGAGGGACTTTATTAAAGTTATGGATTTAAACCTCGTAATTCTTACGTTAGTCTCTATGATATTGCTTGTAAATTGAGAATACCTCCTCTTTCAGCGGTCTGTGTTATATAGAAAATGGAAAAAACTCATCATGTATTATTAATCATCTCATTAATAATATTCCTACTATGTCACATTACTCATGGACTAAAGAATCAAGGACTTTGGATAAGAATTTAAATGGTAAAAAAAAAAAAAAAAGTTTTATTGGGAAAGAGTTATATTCAAACCCTCAAAAGCTAAAAAAAAAAAAAAAAAAAAAAAAAAAAAAAAAAAAAAAAAAAATTATTTACATGGAAAATGATTTCGGATTGATTTCAGAAACAAAAACTTAACTTTACTTTTCAATATCCTAAGTATCGGTTGGGATTTTTTTGGATTTCTCGAATTAGGTGTGGTTTTAAATTTGACATTAGTATTTCCATTAAATGATAAATAGTCTCAGAAGATTGCCCTAAATGTTGCCCATGTTGTGGTGTTAGTGTACCTAGCTTTTCTCACTGGATCTTTACCTGTAAAGAATTGGAAAATTAATTGGAAAATTACATAAATAAATCTTTACCTTTTCTGGATGATCTCTTTTTTAAGTTTGAAATGATAATTGAACAATAATCCATATTTCTTAAGATTCTGAAAAGGATTATGATAATAATATTTATTATTTTATATTGAGTGCTCTTCTTAGCCGGAGTTCAATATTTGAAAAAAAAAAAAAAAAAAAAAAAAATTAAACTTAATAATGTGAAACAAAGACAATTAGTAGACAATATTTCGTTGACTGTTCCGTATTTTGTGGGGCTTGCGGAGTTTCTAACAAACGTATTACCATTAATTGGTCGATCTTTTAGATTGATGATAAAATGGTATTCCATTGAATCTACCGTTGCTAAGAGCGTCGACCTTGAAATGATAAGGTATGAATTTTCACCTCCCGGTGAAAGATCTGATACAGATTCGGTTGATAACACTAATACTGAAACTATTACTCATAATTATGGAGGCGGTGCTATCATCGATGAATGAGAAAAAATTAGAAACTCTTGCTTCTAACGTACTTTTATAATTATATAATATATAATATTTCATTTCATGTATTTTATTTTTCATTCAAATCATGTAATTTTATTATTATTATTATTATTATTATTATTATTATTATTATTATTATTATTATTATTATTATTATTATTATTATTATTATTATTATTATTATTATTATTATTATTATTATTATTATTATTATTATTATTATTATTATTATTATTATTATTATTATTATTATTATTATTATTATTATTATTATTATTATTATTATTATTATTATTATTATTATTATTATTATTATTATTATTATTATTATTATTATTATTATTATTATTATTATTATTATTATTATTATTATTATTATTATTATTATTATTATTATTATTATTATTATTATTATTATTATTATTATCATTATTATTATTATTATTATTATTATAGATTAAATAAAGTTATTCTCTAAGTCTTAAAAAAAAAAAAAAAAAAAAAAAAAAAAAAAAAAAAAAAAAAAAAAAAAAAAAAAAAAATCTTGCTGCACCATATATTCCAGCATAATCTCCTAATCTTCCTAAAATAATACCAACATCTTTACTTGAAATTAAATATAAAATGACTAGGATTATTAATACTTACCATAATAGCTAATGCTTTTTCCTAAATATTTTCCATATATTTCACACAATATTCAATAGCTACTTTATTCTCCTTTCTCAACTGTATCAAAAATATTTTTTAAGAGTTAATTGTTGATCTTCTTAACTACTTTCCTTATTTTTCATTTTTTCTTTAACTAAATTTATAAATGGATTAAAACTAATAGATTGTTCGATTGTTCTAAACATCCTTTATTTCCACATGAACATTTATTATTTTCATTTTCATTTATAGGAATATGTCCAAATTCTCCATTTGCTTCATTTAAGCCTGATAATAATTCACCATTATTAATCATTGTTGAACCTATTCTCTTATTACTAATTTTTATATCCATATAATTTTTTAATCCTTTATCTGAACCTATCCGCATTTTACCTAATGCATTAGCTTTTACATCATTTATTACAGTATCTAATAATATATATATATAAATTTTTTTTTATTATCTTTTAGTAGTAGTAGTAGTAGTAGTATAATCATATTTAATATCATTATAATAATAGTATTTACAAAAATAAAATAAAAAAAAAAAATAAAAAAAAAAAAAAAAAAAAATATTAAATTTTTTCCTTTTTTTTTTTTTTTTTTGTTGATATTATTACAATAAAAATTTTTATTTTAGAGGTAAAAAATTATCAATATTATTTTTTATTATTATTATTATTATTATTATTATTATATTTCTTTTTTTTTTTATTACCAATTATTAAAAAAAAAAAAAAAAAAAAAAAAAAAAAATAACAATAATCATCATAATAATAATAGCAATATTACCATATTATGTTAACCATAATTAATATTATACATTACACTCTTCTTTTTTTAAAAGTATTATTATAATAGCATATATATATGAATATATATAAATTTTTTATTTATATATATTTTATATATTATCTATTATTTATTATGAAATATATATCTTTTTAATTATAAATAACATTTTCTCTTTTAATTTGACTAATAAAAATAGAATACAGCAACAAATATTCTCTCTATTTAATTTTATATATATATATATATAAAGAAAAATAATAATAATAACATTTAGTAAAATATATGAAGAAAAGTGCACCAATAAAAAATATATATATAAAATATAAAAAATATAAAATATAAAAATGAGAATAAGAATGAAAACTCTAAAAATAAAGATAACTAAATACAAATAAATAAAAATAAAATACAAATAATTTATAATAAAAATAAATAAAAATAAAAAATAAAGTTTTTATTAAAAAAAAAAATAAAATATGATAATTAAATTGAAAAAAAATAATTGATATAATAAAAAATTATAATAAAAACAAAAATACAAAGAAAAAAATAAAAAATTAAATAAAAAATGAGAATAAATTAAATTTGAAGTACGAAACACAAGAATAATAAACACAAGAAAAATAAATAATAAAAACAATAATAATAAATAAAGTTTTTATTTAAACGAAATACAATGAAAATATTCCAAATAAAATATAATACAATAAAAATATTCCGTATAAAATATAATATAATAAAAACAATAAATAAAAATAATATATATATAATACTAAAAAAGAATAATATCAAATTTTTTACACTATTAATTCATATATGATTAATAAAATAATAATCCCAGATGAGTTATATATTAGTATTATTTAATCTTCATTTTTATCATTAAGTATTCATTTTATTATAAATTATATATTTTCTTTTTTTGTTTTCATATTTTCCTTATTAAAAGTTCTATTATCTAATCTAATACTATAGTTAAATAAATATATATTATACAAATTATTTTGGTAAAAAAAAAAAAATAAAAAAATATATAAATATAGAATTATAATAAATATAATAAAAATTTAATATTTTATACGTTATTCATAAGAATATTACTGTTTATATATTATTAAAAAAAATGATAATAATTCATTTTCTTCAAAAAAAATTGAATTAACTAATGATAAATCTTTTATTTATTTAAAAGAAAAATAGTAATAATAATAATAATAATAATAATAATAATAATAATAAATAAAACTATTTAGATATTCAAAAGTTGAAACAAAAAGGAAATAATAATAATAATAATAATAATTTAATTTTTGTTTTGATATATTTTATTTTTTCTTTTTATTTTATTTTTTGTTTCAATTCTTATATATTTATATAATTTTATTTATTACAATTAATATATTATCATATGTTATAATCTTTTTGTTTTTATCTTTATTCGTCATATTAAATCTCCTTAAATAATTAGTGATTAATCCCTTAAAAAAATTATAATTTAAACTTAGTGTTTTTTAATATCACTAATTTTTTTTTATTTTTATTATATTTTCATATTTTTTTTTTATATTTTTATTAACTATTTAATATTTAGTATTATAATTAATATTATTATTTAAGCAACATTAAAAATAAAAAATATATATAAATATTTTTCTTTTCACCTGTAAATTTATAAATCTAATAGTCTAATAATAAACTTTTTTAAAATGTAAAGGTTAGGTGAGATAATAATTGATCAAGAAAAGGTTAGATTATATTTTTTTTAATATACTTTTGATAAACTATATTTAAACATAACGAAAATTAGTTAATAAACTTTTTCTTTTTTATTTTTTTATTATTAGATTTTATAATAATTACTATTACCATTGTTATCATCATAATTTTTTTTTAATTATTAATGGTTTTTCATTAATTTAATTTTCTTATAAATATAAAAAATATTTATATTCGTTATTAGATATAAAATTTAAAAAAATATAACAAAATAAAAAGTCTAAAAAAAAATTCATACCTTGTTAAGTACAATTTAATAAAAATCTCTTATTCATTAGTAAAAAAAAAAAAAAAAAAAAAGTACATTTATATATATTTATTTTAATTTAAAATGTCTTTAAAATTATTACTTTATAAAATATTCGATTAATATAATAATATAAAATTAAAAAAAAAAAAAAAAAAAAAAAATTATTACACCAATATACAATTATTTGTACTTTAATAGACTATATATATCTTATTATATTTTTTATTTATTCATATAAAAAGTTATTTTTTAAATATTTTTTTTTTCCATTTATTTTATGAATTATTTTATATTATTTCTTGTTTTATTTTTTTTATTCTATAAAGTTTAATTGAACCTCATATACTGTGTATATATATTTTATTTAAAATATTCATTTTTATAAAAAGAATAAAAAATTTTATAAAATTATAGTATATATAAATATTTTACAACAATAATTCTTTTTATATAGTTCTTTCCATTATAAAATAAATATTATTTTTAGTTTTGGATTATTACTATTATTACTATATTATATCTATAACTATATTATATCTATACTTTTTTTTATTTTATTTTTTTTTATTTCTTTTGTAAAGTTATAATATTAATTAATAAAAAGGAGAGTATATTTTTTTTAATATTTTTTAAAATTTTCTTATATATATTTTTATATGTTTATAAAATAAATTTCAAATAAAAATAATAATAGATTGGAGAATTTTAAAAAATATTAAAAAATAAATAGGTAAATAAATATAATAAATAATAAATAAATATATATAATAAATAAATAAATATATAATCAAATCAATATAGATAAATAACTAAATAAATATAAATAAAAAAATATTAAAAAAAAATTTTTTATAATTTTGTTACATAATTCGTTTCATCGTATCATTAATTATTATTATAGTTTGTGTTTTTTTATTATGTAACATTTGACATTAATAATATTTATATAGATTTAGTTTTAAATAAAAAGATGAATCTATAAATAAAATTAATATTAAAATTATAAAATAAAAGTATTTATCAATATTTATATATATTTTTTTATAATTTAATAATTAACATTAAATAATATAATACTTTGTAAATAATAAATTAAAGCTATGCTAAATTATGCAAAATGCTTTCAATTTTTTTATTTATTTATTTACATATTATATATAGAGTTTTTATTATTTGTTATCTGTAATAATAATAAATTATTATTATTATTTTTTTTCCTACGGCTTAATTTTTAATTAATTTTCTAATTTAAGAAATAAAAATAATATAATAAAAAAAAAAAGAAAAAAGAAATGACTGGTGAAATGACTTTTTTTGTGGTAAATAAATAAATAAATAAATAAATAAATAAATAAATAAATAACTAAATATTAAAAAAAATAAAAAAAAAATAAAAATTAAAAGAAGCCGTCACTGAACTATAAAAATTTTTTTTATTTATTTGAATCAAATTAATTTAAGTCATCCTTTTTTTTTTTAATTTATTAATAATTTAATATATATAATATATTTTTATATAATATAATATATAGTAAAAAACAAAATTAAAAAAAATTTTGATTATTAAAATTAAATTTTTTTTTTCCTATTATGAATTTAATTTTTGCAATTAGAAAATGTTTATTTTTCTTAAAGTATATTTATATATTAAGATTTAAAATTTTTTTGTGTTGTTTTAATTTTAAAATAATATTAATCAATATATTGGATTCAATTTATATTTGAATCTTTAATATATAAAAGAAATATATAATCTTGCTTTTTATTGGTAAAATAAATTAAAAAGTATATTGTTAAAGAAACCTCATTATTTAATATAACTATAATTATGTATTAAACTATATCATTAATTTTCAAATTGAAAAAATCAAATTAATTCTATACATATAAAATAATATATAATAATATGTAATTGAAGATATAATAAATACATTATTTGATTTCATTTATAATTATTTTTTTAATGAAGATAATAATTATAAATAATATTAAATAAAGTTTTGTATTCTACAACAAATAATATATAAAAAAAATATAAAAAAAATAAAAAATATAAAAAAATTTCTTTCAATAAATATTTTTATTATTTTAATTGTTATTTTAATTGTTATTTTTTTTTAATTATTATCATTTTAATTATTATTTTTTTTTATTATTTAATCATAAAACATATATATTTTCTAAAAATTATTTTTGTAATTTTTATATAAAAAAAATTTATTAAAAGTTACATAGTAAAATATTATATTTAAAAGACTTTGAAATTTTGAAGTCATTAATTTACAATATATAAATAATAAACAACAAAAAAAAGAATTATTTTTTAATTTTTAAATTTTAATTTTTTTTTTTTTAATATTACTAATTGCAATAATAATAAATTAATTTGAAATTTATTTATTTAATTTTTTAATTTTTTAATTTTTTTTATTAGAATATTTTTTATAATTAAAAATAATAAAATTAAGAAATATTTTAAAAACAATAATTATAAAAAAAATAAAAAATTCATTTTTTTTTATTTAATATATAATTTATATATAAAAATATATGATTTTATCCTGAATATTTATATATATAATGATATATATAAATAAATATTTAATTGTATTATATTTTGAAATATTGGCATAAAAATTTATGGCAAGTACATTGAAATGTAATATAATATAATATAATATATATTATTATTATATAGATATTTTAAATACAATATAAATATATGTAAATGTATGTTATTATATATAAGTATATAATGTAATATGTATTTATTATGTATAATTTTATTATAATATATTATAATATATTATAATATATAAAATAAATACTATTTATTTATATATAAATATTTTTAAATATTAAAATTTTTTTTTATTTTTGTTGGCATTTTTTTTTTTATTTATTCATTTATTTTTGAGTATTTTTGAATGATAAATTATTTAATTATTTATTTATTTCTTATGCATTATTTTATATTGAATTATTTATTTATTTCTTATGCTTTATTTTAAATTGAATTATATATTTATTTCTTATGCATTATTTATGTATTAATTATTATACATTGTTTATTTTTTAATTCTGAAAGGAATATCTTTTTTTTTTTTTTTTTTTTATATATAAATATTTTATATTATTGTATTTAAGTTACAAATTCTCCTTTTTATTATGGTTTCCGGATCTACTTTGCGATTACCTCCTGAATTTTTATGGGACGATTTTCATTCTCTCAGGATGTTCATCCCTAAATATGAAGTTGGTGTTCACTCGCCATGATAAGTATTCCTGTTACTAGATTATATAATTGATAAGTGCAAAGAGCACTTGATCTGTGAGAGGATCAGTGTAGTGGTTTCTTCCTCTATTTAAAAGATCATTGAAAATAAGTGACCTGTAGGGAATACTTTCCGTATTAGAGTTGTACACATCGAAGCTGAAACAATATGGCAAAGAATCCAATGAGAATTTGATACACTTAAGGGAGAGACTGGAGGCCCTCCCCTCTCATTAATTCTAGTTTAAAAAAAAAAAAAAAATCCTTATTACTATTATTTTTTATAATTGATAAAATAAATAGTATTAATTGATATGGATATAGAAAAATAGAAAAATAATTTTGTCAATATTTTAAAAAAATATCTTTTTTTTTTTTTTTTTTTTTTTTTTTATGGAAAAATTAAATGGCTATATATATAAGGAAAATTATAACACATGAAATAATTTTACCAAATTTAAAAAGATGAAATAATTATATTAATGAAGTTAATGCTATTTTACATTTGATTCATCTAGTACAATATATAAATAATAATAAATAATAAATAATAAATAATAAATAAATAATAAATAATAAATAATAAATAATAATAAATAATAAATAAATAATAAATAATAAATAATAAATAATAAATAATAAATAATAAATAAATAATAAATAATAAATAATAAATAATAAATAATAAATAATAAATAATAAATAATAAATAATAAATAAATAATAAATAATAAATAATAAATAATAAATAATAAATAATAAATAATAAATAATAAATAATAAATAATAAATAATAAATAATAAATAATAAATAATAATAATAGTTAATATAATAAGACAACAATAATAATTGCAAAACTAATAATATCAGAAAATAGGTCATTAAATATGATATTATAAAAGAATATTCATTAACTTTTTCACTTTTTTTATTACAATATTTTCAATTATGCTTATAAGTTTTTATAATTTATAAGAAGCTACTTATAATATAAGCCACAAAAATATGAGAAATATGATCAAATTTATTTTATTATAATTTAATATTATTATTTTCTTATTTTTTTATTAATAAAAATATTGAATTTGCTATCCTATATATATTATCATTATATAAGCCACATAACAATTATATGATAATAATGCTTATTTATTAAAGTTCTAGTAGTTTCAATTTTTTTTTTAATATTTTTAATAAATAAAAAAAATTTTGACTTTATTTTAATTATTATTTTAATAATAAATTTGTATATTATTTTATTTTAACTATATAACAAGTTTTATTTATATAATATTAAAAAGTAAAAATAATTGTTTTAAATTATGAATAAGTATTAATAAATAAATAAATAAATAAATAAATAAATAAATAAATAAATGGATAACAAAATAACTAAATGAATGAATATAAATAAATAAATAAATATATAAATAAATAAAAAAAGGATAATATAATATGATATATACAAATAAAGTAATATTCTATTCAAATATTTCTTTTTTAAAAAATAAAGTTATATGGTTACATATATTAATAATATATAAATTAAATGAACAATAAAATAAAACAAGAATAAAAAAAATTTTTAGTTATTTATTTACTTATTTACTTATTTATTTATTTATTTAATATATATTTTTTATATTTTTTTTTTGGTACTTGTTTTAATTTAAGATTTTAATCTATTATTCGATACTGTTACAAAAAAAAAGTTATCTATTCAAACTTTATTAAATACATTTATATTAATTTTTTTTAGAATTGCATTATTTAATTTAATAATTTATTATGTATATATGTATTATTATATTATAATATATATTATTATATATGGTAATTAATAGTTGCTTTTATTTTATTATCATTTAACAATAAGAAAATGATTAAAAATGTATTTTTAAAAAAAAAATAAAGTAATAAAAATTATTTTCTTCATTTTAGTTTTCTTTTTACTTTTTACTTTTTTTTTTTTTTAATTATTATTATTATTTATATTATATAAAATATTTTTTTTTCTTTATTTTATTTTAAAATTTAGATATTACTTTCAATAGTAAAGTTATAAAAAGGGAAGAAAATAAATAAAGAATCTATTAATTTGAATAATAGCAAAGAAAGAAAGAAAAAGATATATTTATTATTTTTTTTTTTCTAAAAAAGATCTTTTTTTTTATTTAAATAAATATAACAGTTCTTATATTGAAATGTTTTCGAGAGGATTTTGAATAAAGAAAAAAAAAAAGACTATTGCCAAGAACAAGAGAATAAAGATATAGAATAAAAACATTGTATATATATATATTATTTTCTCATAATTTATTTATTTATACTTAAGAAATAGATTTTATTATATTGAAAATACTTGAAACGAAATTTATTTAAAGCGATATTAAAAATTTTAAAATAAAAAAGAAAAATTTATAAAGTAATATTTATTACAACAAAAATATATTTTTTTTTTTTATAGAAATAAAATAAATAATAATATATTTAAAAAAAAAAAAATAATTTATTCAGACAATGAAAAATTAGACAATAAAAAATTATTCAAACAAAATTTTTATCCATTTTATTTATCAATAAGACTAATACTATTAATAAAAATAATATAATAGAAAATATAAATTCTTCTTTAAAAAAATACAAATAATTTTATACACAATAAGTATATATATTTTTAATTTTATTTGTATAAATATAAATTGAAATATTCTTTATTAAACAAAGATAAAAAATAAAAAAAAAAAAAAAAAAAAAAAAATTAGTAATAAAAAAAAAAAAAAAAAAGAATTCTGAATATAATGATAGTATATGAAGAGGTATGATTATATATATATTTATTATTTGAATATAAATATTTAATTTCTTCTATTAATAGAATAAAGAAACAATTCAGAATTATTACTATATTATATTAATTTATGAATTTTTTTTTGATATATATTGATATATATTCTATTTTTAGAATCCAAATAGTGGCTATATTGATGATTCTTTTTCCAATGATGAAGTAGATTCTGAAATAGAAATTGAAAATGCTTTAGCCATTATAAATACTGGATTAAATGAAAAAATTATAAAGAGTGGTTATTTAAAAAAGAAAGGTGAAAAAAGAAAAGTATGGAAAAGACGTTGGTTTGTTTTTCGTCCAAATAGATTATCCTATTATAAAAATGAAAAGGTAATAGAAAAAAAAAAAAAAAATAAAATAAAAGTATATTAATAATAATAATATTATTTATTTAATTATTATTATTGCTATTATTTTTATAAAATTCCTTTTTTTTAAAGTGTTAAATATAATGTAATATTTATTTAACATTATAATTATATTTATGATAAAAGTCAATATTATAATAATAATCATTGATTTTATGTATTAAGAATAAAATATTATTATAATATCAGTATTAACTTCTTTTTTCTTTTTTTTTTTTTTTATTATTATTATTATTATTTTTTTTATAAAAATATTATTTCTTTTTATTTTATTATATATTATATTATATTATATTATATTATATTATTTTTATTTTTATTTTTTTTTATATAGGAATATAAATTATTAAAAGTTATTCCATTAGATGATATATTATCTGTATATAATTATAATGATCAACAAAAGTATATTCAATCTATAAATACTAATAAATCAGATTCAACCCCCGTTTCATCAAAACCACAAAAACAAAATTTAATGAATGCTTTTTATGTTAATACAAAAGAACGTACTTATTTATTACAAGCTCAATCGGTAGATGATAGAGATCAATGGATTAAAGCTTTAGATTCTTCTATTTCAGGGAAAAAAACAAATGCTTTTAATCCTCATGAATTTCTTGTTAATAATAATTTGATATCCTCTTCCATGGCAAACAATATTAATCAAAAATTTAATAATATGAACAACAATAACAATAGTAATAATTCAAATCATGCCACTATAACTACAAATAATAAAAATGTTAATAACATTACTTCTACTACTGATAATTTGAGTATAGAGAGCCGTGAAAATAGAAATATTAAAGATAATGAACTAAATTTTTTTTACACAGAAGAAGATGAAATTAATCATATTAATCAAGTGATACAAAATAATATGGCTTTACAAATGCCAAAAGTTAATATAAAGGAAGATTACAGTAAAGTTTATTATATTAATAATGTAACTCAAAAAACTCAAAAATCTAAATCAACTAAAGCAGTCAATTTCTCAACCAGTGCCCCAAGTGTACATATTTTAATGGATGAAGAAAGTGATGATGATACTGAAGAATTAATGAAAGGAGATGAGGATGATGATGAAGATGAAGATGAAGAATTCAAAACAGCATTTGAAGTAGAAGTCAAAGATAAAATTGGTAATAACAATGGCAATGATAATGATAATGAAGATAATTTGGAATTTTTCAATAGTGATGAAATTTTAAATGTTATTGAGAAAAAGTTAAAGTTTGAAAATGATATAAATCTTACAGGTTCCAAAACAAATGGTAATTATTCAGTGACTAAACAAATGATTAAATCTAAAAAACAAGTGGATTTATTATCAAAAGAAAAATTAGATGATATGGAGGAAGAAGAAGAAGATGATGATGAGGATGATGAGGATGATGATGAATATGAAGAAGAAGAAGATGATGATGATGATGGTGATGATGATGATTATGGTGAAGAAGATGAATATATGTTAGGTT
>JACVTC010000041.1:1045000-1092500 GCA_016946835.1 Neocallimastix lanati (nom. inval.) | reverse complement strand
GTGAGAAGAAGTGCTGCTGGATAAAAGTTTGATGCTTTAGCTTTAAAGTAATCCTTCCAGTTACTAATAACTTTTGGTGAATTTTGAAAACCTGATTCTAAAGAGAAATGTTTAACCCATGGTAAAAATTCTTCTGGAAAACCATCATTTAAATCACCATGTTCCTTATAATAATTATCTACTTTTTCTTTAATATTATTTTTGTCATTACCTTCATTACTCTCATCCTTATTATTATTATCTTTCTTATCATTATTGTTATCATTATCTTTATTATTATCGGTATTAGTATTAGTATTAGTATCAGTATTAGGATCATTTTCCTTCTTTTCTTTTGGAATACCATTATATGGTAAACCTGTCATTGCAAGACGATGTGATACAGTAAAGGTACCATCTAAAATTTGTGGAATAGCCCAAAGACCTCCAATTTTAGTTTTTCTTTTAATGGAAGTACTATCTAATTTTTCATTATTTGCTGATTCTAATTCTTCTTTTGTATATTTTTCTGGAAAGATTAAATGTTCATCTAATGATTTTAGATGAAGATATGGTATATAAGATAATTCTTCAATTTGACTTTTGGCATGTTCCATATGTGTTAACATTTGTTTACAATAGAATCTATGATATTGCCAATCGTTAACTTGACCTTTTATCATTATTATTATCATTATTAATATTATTATTAATATAAAATTATATATATATATTATAAAAAAGGAAAAATATAAAACCATAAATAAAATATTATAATTATATAAAATATGAATTTTTTAATATATATATATATATATATTTTAAAAAAAGTATAAAATAAAAATAAAAAATGGTTATAATTACATTGTCTTTGGCAGTAATTTACAGCTTTACATCTTGAACATCTGAAAATTTTTAATAAAGGATTAGAACAATGGTTACAAATTAAAAATGTTCCATTTTCTTCTTTTGGAATCTCATTAACAATTTTAATATTTAATTTCTTTAATGGTTCAACAAGATCTGCTTTAATTTTTGCAATAATTGACTCATCTACCGACTTTTCGTTTTTTTCTTCATCTACAATAAGATAAAGTGGTCTTCCATTAATAATATTTCTATTCATAGGAAAGACGGAGGAACGACATATAATGGAATATAAATCTTCTATGGTAGGAATTTGTTTAAATGATTCAAAACCAACTACAGGATCTGGTTCATCAATTTTTTCAGTTTTAGATAAAATAGTGACATTGACAAGATATAATACTAAAGCATCACCCTATATATATATATATATTTGATAGATTATTTTATTTTTAAATTTTATTCATATTTATGAAATTCATTTATTATTATATTGGAACCATTTTTAATTATAAATAATATAAATAAAAATATATTTATAAATATAATTATATTTTGGTAATAAATAAAAAATTAATAACAATAATTTATATACATATTGATTTTAATGATAATTAAATGATTTTATTTAAATTATAATTATTATTTTTTAATATCATAAATATTATTATTATTAGTATTACTTTTATAAAAGTATATAAATATTTATATATTTTTATATCAAGCATTGTTATTTTTTATTTTTTTATTATTTATTTATTTATTTATTATTATTATTATTATTATTACTATTATTATTATTATTATTTACCAAATTAGCAGTTTGTATCGTAAGTTTCCAGGTTTCTGCTCTTTGAGGAACATGCATTACTTGTTCTAATGACTCTTTTTTTTCTTTTTGTCTATCTTCTTCATTAAAAGGATGTGCGGACATTTTTTTTTTTTTTTTTTTTTTTCTATTTTATTTGATTTATATTTTAATTGATATTACTATATTATATTATATATTATATATTTTTTATTTCTACTTATTTTATTAATATGTTTTTAAATGATAATTATATTTATATCATAAAAATAAGATTAAAAATAAAAAAATAAAAAAAAAAAAAGAAAAAAAAAATTAATAAAAAAAAATATATATATATATATATATATTATATTTTGGATGAATACTTTAAAAAAAAAAAAAAAATAAAAAAATTAGATATGTCGTACAAAATTTAAGAAAATGATCAATATAAATCTTAACTTTAATATTAAAAATAATTAAAACCATAATTTATAGTAAAATAAAAACTATGTATAATCCCTAACTTTTATTTCCATCTAATATAAATTATTTACTTCACACAAACAACCATTAATAATTATAAAATCTATTACACACATAGTTATTTAAATTCATCACACAATAAATTTTATATGGATGGTAAATTTTCTATTTAAATATAAATAAATAAATTACTTTAAATACATTTTAATTTTAATTTGATAAATACTATATTTATCAATAATGCAGACTTTATTATAATTGCATTTACTATAAATGATTTTACATTATATAAATATTTATTCGAATTTTCTTTCGAAAGCAGCAATCTTTTGTCTGATACGATCCTTTCTTTGCTTAAGGTTGCGCTTTTGACTCTTGAACTTCTTGAGTTGAGCCTTTTGTTCGTCAGTAAGTGGGGTACGTTCCTTCTTGACGAATTCTGGGTTAGCACGAATCTTCTTGTGAGCTTCAGCATACATGCCTTCAAGATCATCAGCAGACACTCCAGCAGCAATAAATCTGGAGAATTGTTTCTTGTACTTTTCTTCATCTTCTTCTTCGAGAGTACGCATGTATTCAGCAACATGTTGACCGAATATATAGTCTCTAAGAACTTCAGCATCAAGACTCTTTTCTTCGGAATCATAACCTGGGAATCTAGTTTCACTATGTGGAACAAGAACACCACCATCAGCAGCACCCTTCATAACAGCAAATACCTTGCTACCAGTAGTAGTACGTCTAAGACCAACATCAAGGAAAGCCTTGAATGGACGTGGACCTTCTTCGTTTTCTTCAACTTCATAGTGTTCACCATTAGCTTCAGTAACACCTTCATATTTAGTGTCAAGACCAAGCTTCTTAAGAACACGACGAGCGGCAAGGAGACCAGTAGCGTAAGCAGCAGCCCAGTTAGTTAAACCAACCTTAATACCATAGTTTGGTAATTCATGGGCGTAGGCAGCAGAGAGAATGTAATCGCCTTCAATCTTAGAGTAAACAAATTGAGCAATAATATCGGTATTGGTGAAACGAACAACAAGTCTGTACTTTGGTGAGTTGTACTTGTTCTTAGCTTGAGTAACTAATCTCTTACGGGCATAATAATCAGTTTTACCCTCTAAATAAAATTTAAATTATTATTTATTAATTACTCTTCAATGTACAATCTATATGAATATATTATAAAGTAAAAAAAATTTAAACATACCACGTCTTCTTCTGTATTTAACTTGGTAACGCTTGAAATAAGCCTTGTTCTTGACAGTCTTGACGAAAACCTATTTAATTATCCAATTATTCAACGGATTAATAATCATATCATACTACAATATAAAAAATACATATATTTAAATATTCAAATTTTTTTACCATTTTTTATTAATAAATATATGAAAGAGAGAGTTCCAAAATTATTTTAAAGTTTCAAATCTTTTATTTAATGTTAAATCATATTATAATCGCCAATCACATTTTATTTAACCTTTTTAAATAATATAAATTAAATATGATTGGCTAATCAAAGAATCATTTGAATATAGTGAAGGAAGTTTCAAGATCCATATAATTCTATCTCTTTCAGATCTTCCTCAATTTTTTATAAAGAGGGTAATTTTGTAAATTTGTAAAACAAAGTTAAGATAATAAACATGGTTGAGGTATATTAAGATAAAAAATTTAATGAAGTTAATAGTAATGTGTTATATTTAGTTTATAAATGATTAATATTTTTTTTAATTTAAATGCATGGTAATTTTTATATAAATGTTCATTGAATATTTTAATATTAATAATAAATATTAAAATAGTTCAAGAAGATTGTCGAAGTTGGACGTGTTGTTATGATCACTTATGGTCCAGATGCCGGTAAATTAGCCGTTATTGTTGACATTATTGATCATGCCAGAGTAAATATTATATATGTTGATGGATGAATTATTGAATATGAAAGATTAATATAATATTAATATAAAATCAAATCAAATAATTATAATAGGCTTTAATTGATGGTCCAACCACCAATGTTCCACGTCAAGCTATGTCTTTCAAGCGTCTTAACATTACTGGTGTTAAGGTTGCCAACCTTCCACGTGGTGCTCGTTCTCCAGTTGTTGCTAAGCGTCTTGCTGACCAAAAGATTGTTGAAGCTTTCAACAACACTTCCTTCGCCAAGAAGATTGCTGCTAGAAACACTAGAGCTACCCTTAGCGATTTCGATCGTTTCAAGCTTATGATTGCTAAGAAGCAAGTAAGTGAATATATTAAATAAAATAGATAGAAATGAAAATATAAATAATAATTTAAAAATATTTTATATGTTTTTTAAAAAATAGCGTCGCAATGTTATTAACCGTGAATTTGCTAAGCTTAAGAAGCAAAATTAGATTAATAAAAAATTGCCCTTAGATAAATTTACAATAAAGTAATATTGGAAAATTAATAATATATATTGATTCAAAATTGAGAGAAATTATTGTGTGAAGTTTTTTTTTTAATATTGAAATTTTATGGTTGAAAATTAATTTATATACAGGTGTATTAATAATTAATATCAATTAGAAAAATGTATTATAATATTAAATTCGAATATATATTAAAAGTTTTTTGATATATCATTTTATAACGATTAAAATTATTAGTTTATCATTTTGAAATTGAAGTTTTAATTTAATTGGAATTTGAATGTTAGATATACTGATAGTGAGACTTTTTAATATTTTTATTTATATTAAATAATACATTATTAAAGTGTAATCTTTAAAAATTTAATGAGCTAATGTATTATACATTATTAATCATTGTAAATATATGTTTGATATTATTATTAGTAATACATTTAATATTGAATTATAAAAATTGATATAGTCTTCCGAATCCTAAACTAAATCGTTAGAGTTTGAACTAATTATTTCATATCATTCTTTTTATTGATTTAGTCAAAATAAATCAAAAGTTTAATTACTATATATATGTTATATATTAATAATTAAGCTTTTATTTTAAATTAAAATTTATCAAAAATTCAATATGTGAATTTATATAATTTATTATAAAGAAATTACCTTCAGGATATTGAATATTTTGATCTTTATTTTTAATATTATGAGATTTAAAATATTTAATAATTAAAATTGATGAATTTGTATAGAAGTTTATTCTTCAAATTTTCTAATTGTTAAAAAATATTCAAAATGAACATTAATTTTACAAACAATAAAAATAATAAATAATAATCATTTATTTCAAATTCATTCATTTCATAGTTTTTTTATTTTATTTTTATTAATACTTTATTTTTTTATAGTACTTAACAGTTCACTTTATTTTATTATATTTTTATTTACTCTTTTATAATGCTTCACTATTTATACTTTTTATTTTGTATTTCATATTTAAATTTGATCTATTCATTTCATTTCATTTTGATATATTAACTTTTACATAAAAATTATTGATTTATACAGTTAACTTGAATACTATTTTAATTTTTAAATTTTTAATAATTGATATATTATTATTTATTAGCATTCGAAGTGCAGTATATTCAATAATACAAAATGCCATATTTGTTAATTTAACATTAGGAGTTGATAAGAATTTCAGTGGCTCTATATATGTAAAAACATTTTAAATAAATTAATTTAGTGTTTTTTTATTTAATAAAGGAATTTCAAATATATGTTGTAGTTATCGAATATTATAATATAAAATTACCTTGTTGGATCATTATTTGTTTGAATAAGAGCTTGTTTAATACGATCTTCATTTGTGAATCCCATATCTTTTAATAATTTAATATATTCTTCATTTGGTGTAATTATTTGAGAACGGTGTGTATTATTTATATTTTGTGTTGGAATAGATAATGAACGTGTTTTTTTAATGCCAACAATTGGTGCAACATATTTTTTAAAGATATTTTGAATAAATTTTGGAAAACGCCAATTTTTCATTCCTAATATATTCGAATTATATAATATGCCTGATATAAGACCAATTATCAAGGATGGTAAAGTACTTATTGATTCAGAGAAATATAACTAATATTATTTATTTCAGAATATTAGTTTAAAATATAAATTTTTTAAAAAAAATTATTTTTATAATATGTAAGTTAAAAAGAAGTTAATAATTACTTGGAATGCTAATAAATATGAAAAAATTTTATCAGAAAAGTTTATTCCTAATATTTTCATTGTAAATGATTCTGGAACTGTCTTATAATATAAATATAATGTTGATGCTAAAATTGCATATGGTCCAGAAGGAATAATTGCTTTAATATTTAGAGTATTCATAACAATTATATAAAGAGTTTCTAATGTTGAAGTTAAGATTTCTACTGTAATTATATAACCTAAAAAAGAAATATATTTATTAAATAATTAATTTTCAATATTGCTTTTGTTCTTTATTTTTTAAATTATTATTACTATAATTACTGTATAGTATTATAATTATTTATTTTCAGAAATTTTCATTGATAATTACATATGTACTTTGAAGAACCTCTTTGTCTTTCAAGAATACGAAATTGATATAAAAGTAATAAACTAAATATTAGTGAACCGGAATTTGAAAACACTGATTTTAAGTAATAATAATAAGATTAATATAATTGAAAGATGTAAAAATAAATAATTTAACATTTAATAATTAAAAAAAATAATAATAATATATACCAGAATTTTTTGTAATTATTTTATGATATTGATGTCTTTTTAAATTTTCATATTGTAGATGATGCATATGTCTTGTATCCATAATAGATGAAAGAAAAGTATGAGCCGAAAAGGCTACCATAGATAACTTTGTTACAGAAGCATTTGTAAAACCTCTAAAACCTGAATCTGACATTTTTAGGAATACAATATATACTGTTTTATAATTTTAATTAAAACTTTATTTACGTTTATTAATATATTACTTCACTTTTTTATTTATTATTTCATTTTTTTATATAAATTCAAATGTTTTATATCAAAAATAAATCAATAATAATAATAAAAATAAAATGTTATAAATTATTATAAAAAAAAATATTGATTTACATCAAATATATATATATATAAAATTAACATTGTTCTTTCCTTACATTAATAAAACAATTATTTCGTTCTATTATTATTATTAATCTTATATTTAATTTTTTTTATACTTATTTTGCTTTCCTTTTTTCTTCTATTTAAATGTATTTTTATTTTTATTCTTTTTTTTTTCTTTTCAATTTTATTTATTTATATTTTTTTTTAATTTTAATTTTATTTTATTTTATTTTATTTTTTTTTATATATATTTTACTAATTACAATAAAAAAGATTATTTTTAAAAAATAAATAAATAATAGAATATATTAAGAAATAAAAAATAATTTGATTACAAAAGTATATATAAATATATTAAATTACATATTATATAAAGATAAATAAATCTTGTAAATAGGATTAGAATTAGAATTACATAACAAATATCTTAAAATATAAAATATGATTATTTTTTATTATGTATTTCTAAAATTTGTAATTTTTTACTTATGTAAAGTTATCAAATTCTTAAATATTTAAAATTTATAATTTTTAAAATTACAAGTTTATTTTATATATATTTTTTATTTTATTAAAAATTTATTTTAAAATTATTCTAAGAAATAATATCATTATATTAAAAAATATTATTAGAAAATGAAAATAATACATATTTTCTAAATTTTATTATTATTTTAATAAATTTATACCTTTTTTATAATAAATATTTTAATGCATTGACTATCAATAATTTTTAAATATAAAAATATAAAATAATTTTAAAAAATGTCCTCTGTAAAGGTAGCATTACGAATTCGACCATTATCAGCAAAAGAACGTCTTAATGGTAATCACAAATGTGTTTCAATTAGTAATAATAATAATATTCCACAATTAATTCTTCATCCGGACCGAAAATTTTCTTTTGATTATATATTTGATGATAATGCAACACAAAAAGAAGTATATACATCTTGTGTAAGACCATTATTAATGAATTTTATTGATGGTTTTAACGCAACAATATTAGCGTATGGTCAAGTAATGAAAACCCAATTATAATCAATATTATTAATATAGTTATAATAAAATATTTGCTATTATTAAACTTTAATTATTTCATCATAATAATATAATAGACTGGATCAGGAAAAACATATAGTATGGGTACAGGTCTTGAAAATGAAATAAATTCCGAAAATCAAGGTATATATATATATTCTTTTTTTTCATTATTTTAAATTATTTTTTTTAATTATATATATAAATGATTATTATTGATAATATAGGAATAATACCTCGAGCAATATATGAATTATTTTCAATTTTAAAAAGTAAAAATTCATTAGAGTACAAATATAAGCTTTCGGTAACATATTTAGAATTGTATAATGAAGATCTAAATGATTTATTAAATCCAAAAATTAAACAATTGTCAAATACTAATATTAATCCAACATCGGTAAATATGAATGCAAACACAACTTCACTACAAATAAGAGAAGATGCAAATGGGATTATTAATTGGTATGGCGTTACAGAAATTGATGTTGAATCTCCAGAAGATTTATTAAATTTATTGGAAAAAGGATCGCTTATTAGAAGTACAGGATCAACAGATATGAATATGTCTTCCTCAAGATCACATGCAATATTTTCGATTAATCTTAAACAAGAAATACTTCAAGAAAATGATATTCAAATAAACATAAGTAATAAAAAGAACGAAGAAAATTTAAACAATTTCAAAAAGAATAAAGAAAATGATAATGGAGAAATTAATAATAATAATAATAATAACAATAATAATAATAGTAGTAATAATAATAATAATTGTTATAATAATAAAAATGATAGTGATAATGATAATGATAATGATGATTATAATAATAATAATGAAAATGATAATAATAGTAATAATTATAGTAATAATTATAGTAATAATAATAAAGAAAAATGGATTTGCCTAATGTCTAAATTTCATTTCGTTGATTTAGCAGGTTCAGAACGATTAAAAAGAACCGGGGCTATAGGTGAAAGAGTAAAGGAAGGAATTACAATTAATCAAGGATTATTTGCATTAGGAAATGTAATTAATGCTTTGACGGATGAAACTCATCCAGATAGACATATCCCATATCGAGATTCGAAATTAACTCGTCTTTTACAGGATAGTTTAGGTGGTAATTCAAAAACATTGATGCTTTCATGTATTAGTTGTTGTGAGTTGGATTATAATGAAAGTTTAAATACATTAAGATATGCAAGTAGAGCAAGAATGATTAAAAATGAAGCAGTTATAAATAGAAATTATAAGAATGTAGAGGTTAATTTTGAAGAATTTTTAAAAATAAAAGAAGAAAATGAACGATTAAAAAGTGAAATAGTAAAATTGAAGTATAAACAAAATAATGAAGAAAATATAGATTTTAGAAAAACTAATAGTTGTGATATAAATAATAATAATAATAATAATAATAATAATAATAAGAATAATAACTTAAATAGCAAGATGATTAATAGAGATAAATCATTTAATGAAAATAGCAGGATATTTGATAACCATAAATCTTATAATATGAATAAACAAACAAATATTAATGATAATTCATATAGTATAAATAATGACAAATCACTTAATTTAAATGAAAATTTTTTTAATCTTGATATAGATACACAAATTAACAATGATATTATAGAGATAAAAGACAAAAAGAAACAAAATGATTTATTAAAAGAAAAGGTTCTGAATCAGCAATGTGAAATTGAACAACTCAATCTAAAAATAATTTTTTATGAGTCTCAAATGTGTGATTTGAAAAATGAAATTGTCAAAGCAGAAGTAGAAAGAGATTCACTAATTTTAAATTTAAAGTTAAGGAATTATGAATCTGATGACATTAAGGATGATATAAAAGAAAAAATTAATAGAATTATTGGAAGTTCTAAAATATTTAGTGATAATGATGAAAATAATAATGAGAATGATAAAACTGAAAAAGAAGAAAAAAAAGAAGATATTGAAAATAGATTCATTATTGAATATATTAAGAAAATAGAAAATTTAAGAGAAAAATGCATGAATTTAGAAAAAGATTTAAGTATCCAGTATTTAATAAATAATCAATCTTTAAGCAAATTTTCTATGTACCATGATATTATAATGGGAATAGATGAATGTTGTTCTCAAAAAAAAATTGCTCCTGTGATTGATAAAGCAAGAGAAGAAATTCAAAAGCAAATAGAAATGGTGGAAAAAAAGAAAAGAGATTACCAAAATTTAAAATTAAAAAGAGATAATTCAGATGATAAGAAAGATAGTAGTGAAGAAGTAATATAATTATTTATAATTTACTTTTAATGAATATATTCATTAAATTTTTTATAAAAAAATATAAAATAATAACAGATTTTTTATGATATTCCAATGAATAGTAGTGGTAGCTACGATAAATCTGACACAAGTTTAAATGAAATTGTAACGAAATATAAATATACCTAAATAAAATATAAAATTTTAATTGTTAAAATATAATATATATTTAAATTTAAATTAGATTAATAATAATATTTCTAAATCTTTGTCAAATGATGATATCGATATATCTGATTTAAAAGAAGATGAATCAAAAGTTATTTATGAAACTCTTTTAGTAGATCAACTTCAAAATGATATACAGTTAAAGGAAGAATTATTAGAAAGTTTATTAAGCAGTCAACAAGAATATAATTTGATGAAGTTAAAATATGAAGAAAAATTAAAGTTACTTCAAAATATGTTAACATCTGCACAAAATGAAAGAGATATGGCGTTAAAAAAAATAAATGAAACAGAAGATGATGGAAAAAAAGAAAAAGTAATTCATAGTAATTCATTAATATAAATATTTTATGAATACTAAGACAAAATTATTATAAGTTAAAAAATATTTATTTATTTTATTTATTTTTTATTTTTATTTTTAATTTTCAAAAGTTAATTATTGATCAAAAAAAGAAACTTGAAGAAAAAATTAAAAAATTAGAAACTGAAATATCACAATTAAAAGTAAAATATAAAAATAAAGATATAACATATTCCATGTCAAAAAATCAAAATGAGAACTTAATTAAAAACTTAAAAAACAATATTGAAAATTTAAAAAGTAAAATCCTATTAAATAAAAAAAAAATTTTTATTTACATATACTAATTATAGTATTAATTATTTACTATTATAAAATTAATTATTTTAATATTCAAAATAATATTAGATGAAAAAACAAAGTTACTTCAGAAGATGAAAAGTGAAGTTGAAAAAAATAAAAGAATTCAATTTTCAAATGAGCAAGAAATTGTGAGATTAAAAAGAAGAGAAAAGGAAGCTTCTTCATTAGCTGAAAAATTGGAAAAAAATAATCAAATACAGGTAATATAATAATAATATGTTATTTTTAGTATATAATGATTGTAATTATAATATATAATAAAAAATAAAAATATATTATAAAATTATAATATTAGAAAGAACTTTTAAAGAAAAAGAATGAAGAAGTATTAAACTCAAGTAAAAAACTAAAATCAATGATGTTACTAATAAATAAAAGTAAAAGTCAAGTTCAGAAAATTGGCTATAGAACAAAATCTTCAACATCATTATATTCAAGAAAAAATAGTACAGCCAGTAATTGTCCATTACTTTATCATTCAAAGAGTCAAGTTGAATCTACTAAAAAAACGAACATTAAAAATAAAAATAAAACAATAGAAAATAATAAAAGTTCTAAATTATTATCATTACAAGTTCAATGGAAAAAACAATTGATTGATAAAGAAATTGAGCAATATACAATAACTAAAGAACTTTATAATCTTAAAAATGTCTTATATGAAAAAAGAGTTAAATTAGAATTAGAAAAAAAGGAATTATTAATTCAAAAAAATTTTGGTATAAGAGATGAAATTAATAATTCCAAAGAATCTTTATTATCAATAATAGAAAATGAGAAAATAGATTCGTTAGATGAGAAAATTAATTCAATTAATATGAAAATTGAAAAGATTAATCATCTTAGTAATATTTATGATATCAACGAAGCCATTCATAATAACGTAATGGGATATATAAGTAATGCTTTAAGAAATATGACATCTGAAAATATACAGCAATTAATGAAACTATATATGAAAGAGTTAGTTGAATTAAGATCAATTTATATATTTGGGATTTTTCGTAATAATATTGATTCAGATTCTCTTGATAACTTATTAATTGAATTAAAAACAGCTAAGAAACCATATAATTTAATTAAGTATTATTCAAAGATATTTTATCCTGAAAAAGATTTAAACAAATTATCAAATATTAACGAAAATAATATCTTAGACAAATTTGATTTAAAGGAAATTAATACTAATGATAAAAATTACGATAAGATTAATAATAATGATAATATATCCTCATATAATGAAGAAAAGGATGATATTCATAAAATGCCATTTCAAAAAAGAGAATTATCAAAAAATAATCACTTTAAAATGGAGGATGAATATAATAGAATGCTAAAAAGTTTAGAATCATTATATAATGTAAAACTTCGTGAAGAAATGGAAAAAAATAATCTAATACCTAAACGTAGTGATAGCTACAAAGATACAGAGAATTCACGCAATATTACTAAAAATGATAAAGGTTCATTTGCAGATGATACTAAAACCGATTACAGCTTAGACGAGTATTACTTTAATAATTATAAAGGAAATATTTCAGATGAAAATTCAGTTATTTACTCCAAAATGATAAATGCATTACAAGAAAAATTAAATCTTGAAAAAAATACAAGTAGTAATGTTGAAAATAATAATAATGAGAGTGTTGAAATAAAAAATTTAACACGTCAAAAATCATTAATAGACAAAAATGTACCTCCAAAGCCATTAGATGAAAATACCTTAAATAATGATAATATTAAAAGCATAGATAATAATATGAAAAAGTCATCATATAAACATAAAAATACACCAATTACAATATCATTATATTCCAATAATAATGATGATAGTTTTAAAGGAAATAATGAAAAACCCAAAAAGCCTTTGTCAAAATCAGTAAGTTATAATGGTTATAATACAATTGAACGTAATAATGAGGATCAATATAATAAAAATAATATATTAAAAAAGAATAATTCAGATTATATAAATAAAATAAGTAAATCAAATTCAAAGGATAATTACGACAGAAATGTTGCTTTATTAAAATGTTCTATAACAGAAAAAATATGTAATGATATTAAAAAAGAAATTCGAGATACATATGATATAGACATTTCTAAAAAATCCACACCTAAAAAATTACGATATAATTCTAATAATAGAGGTATTGAGTCTGTTAAAGATTAATAAAATATATCAATAATTGTCTATTTTTATATAAGAAAAAAATATATCTTAAAAGTTGAAAAAATATTATTGGTTGTATTTTATTATTAAGACTTAAATAATTATTATTTATTTAAGCTTGTTTAAATATTTAATTTTAGTTATATTCAATTACTATTTAAATATAAATTTATTAATTTTTCTATATATTTATTTATATTTTTCTTTTTATAGTTTATTTAAATTTAAAAAAAAAAAAGAAAAAAAAAAATATGTTTATATATATATACATATTTATTCCTTACTTAATTTATAATGAATAAGAAATTATTTTTAAAATATAAAAGTATATTAAAAGTTGCACATAAAAACTATTAATGTTTATGAATAAATAAATAAATAAATAAATAGAAAATGTTGCATTTCGGAAAATGTGACTTTTCAAAAATTAAGTAAATAAATTAATAAATAAATATTTTAACAAGTCAAATTTTTATATATATATATATATATATTTTTTTTAAAAAATATTTTTATATTTTTTTTTTAAAAAATATTTTTATATTTTTTTAAATGAATATATATTTTTTAAAAATAGAGTATTTTAGAAATTTTCATATATATATATATATATATATTTAAAAAAAAAATACAATATTATTTAAATCTATAAAAAGTATTTAAAATGAAATAAAATAAAATAAAAAACATTTAAAAAAAATTAAAAAGTTTATATATCTTAAAATATAAAATAATATTCTTTAATTATTTTTAAAAATAAAATGTTATTTAAAAACAATATTCTTTATATTAATATAAAAATATATAAAATTTCTAATTTTATATATTTTTAAATTAAATAAATAAATAGGAAATATTCTTATAACTTTGTACGACAGAATTTTAATAATTTTTTTCATTTGATCATTACTCTGTCATTTATTACAAATTAGTATTTATATTATTTAAATTAATTAAGCATTGTAACTATAATTCAACAGTACCATTTTTGGGTCTTTATTATAAATTAATTCGGATTCCACAGTTTTATATTTTTCAATTAAAATATTGATTTTATCAGTTCTTCCTAAAACTTTTTTATTCTTATAAGATAAAGTATTGTTTTATATATTAACTTATAAAAAGAAGGTTTTTTTTTTTTTTGACAACAAATTATTTAAAGATCAAGTATTCATTATTAGAACTTATATTATATGATTAAATAGTTTTTATTCTATTTCTTTTTTGATATTAAAAAATAAAGAATAGGCTATATATATTATATGAGATATTATTTAAAAAAAATACTAATAAATATAGCAATAATTACTTATTCAAAAAGATTTTCATTATTATTTCGAAAAAGGCATATCTAATGTAGTAGAAAAAATATTTCCTAACATAAATATTAAATTCTGTATTTGGCACAATAAAAAGCATTAGAGTTTAAAAAAATGAATTATGTCATAATGTAGTAAAATTTAATAATATATATATTCATTATAAAGTTATTTCGAACTTACCTTTTGTAAATCCTGAATATATAATTGATATTTATTGCAAAATTAGATGTGAAACAAATAATAATAAATAAATTTTGAAATTTTTAGAATATTTTAAATAAATTATTTAAAAATTAGAATTATTATTATAATATTGAACATATATCGAATAATGTATGGGGATCACAAAATTTAGGTACAATATAAAAAGTATTATCTGTAAATATATCTTCATTTATATTTCATAAATAATTTTGCTTGGAATAGGAATTGGAAGATTATTAAATTAGGATTCTTGAATATCATAAAATATTCATTTCTTACTGTTTTATAACATTTTGATTCATCAGGAATTTCATCAAACTTTGTTACATCAGGAAGTAGTTGTTTATTTATATTTCTTGTAATTTTGGATTTAATTATATTATATTCAGGACATATAAATCACATTACTTGCGAAACTTCATTAAATATACGTTTAGTTTTTAAATCTAAAAGAATTGAATTTTTTCCAATTTCATAATTAATTTTATGTCTTATCATCGATAATTATGTAAACTTTCATATTTTAATATTTCTTTCTTATTGTTTAAAATAATGAAAGATATACGTTTATTTAAAGTAAATGGTTTAAAATCTTTTAAATAAATATTTTATTTTATAATTATTAAATAAAAATAAAATAAAATATTTTCTTTATTATTAGTTATTAATATTAAGTTATTTATTTAATTTTTTATTATAAATAAATTAGTATTAATTATTCAATTTTTTTTTTTTTTTAATTATAAAGCGTTTTATAAGAAAATACATAATTTTTTAATGTTTAAAAAATAATATATTTAATTATAATATGAATATCAAATAAAAGAATATTACATTTTAACAAAATATAATAAATAAGATTTATAATAACTATTTAATAACTATCTAATAATAAAGGTATTTATTATGTGGATTATTGTCATATTTATATTATAATATATAATATAAATTATAATGTAGTTATACCTAACATTCCCCTTACATTATTAATTTGGTAATAATAATATATATTAATAATAAAAAATTTTAATAATTTTTTTTTTTTTTTTTTTTTTTTTTTTTTTTTTTTTGATAAAATTTTAATTGAAAATAAAATTGCTAAAATATTTCATTTTTGGTCCAGATAAAACTCATTTCTTTTCTACTATCTTTTCTTAAATATATTTATAATCGATATTCATATGTTAAATAGTCAAATAAGGTGATCTCTATTCATTTTGAAATTACCTTAAATCATTTCTAATCAACAATAATTATTTAACGAAACATATTAAATATTTTTCAGTATGGCTAAAATAATTTATCAACAAATCAATTATAAATACTGTTTAAAATATTAATTATAATTGGGTCTTAAATAAGTAATCATTTGAAAATTAGTACTAGTTCTCTGTTACACGACGGATATAATTAATAATTTTTATGATTCAAAAAATAATTAATTAATCTCAGCTCAATTAGACTATTAATTCCGGAATTTCAAATACTCTTATCAACGTTATATTATAAAAAAATTATTTTTATTATTAGATAGTATTAAAAATTATTTTTATTATAATAATTATTAATAAATATATTTTTATTAGTATTTTTAAATTTTAGAATATCATAAATTAGTCCTTTTGATAGTTCAAAGATAATCTTAAAAGACAGAACAATATTAAAATAGTTTAAAACAATATTAGAATAGTTTTAAAACAATATTAGAATAGTTTTAAAGCAATATTATAATAAATATAAACAATGAGTTTTAATCATCATCAATATTAATATAAGTTTAGTATTATTTTGTATAATAGTTTAATATTAGTGTATATGGTTTTATTTAAAATAAAAGAGAATAATGCTAATGATAATAAATAGTGATTAGATGATAATTTATAAAACATTATATTTGATGTATAATATAAATATTTTTAAAATTTTTTAATAATTAAAATCTATGTAAGATTATTAACTTATTTTAATTGAAAAGAATTATTAAAAATATATAAAGTGATTTTGTGTTTCATATACCTTTAAATAATAATCATCAATTTTCTACATTTTTTATATTAAATAAACTTTTTTTAAAAAATTTTATATGATAAATATTTTGATATACGGGACTTTTATGTACTATATTTTAATTATAATAATATAGTTATATCTTTATTTAATTTATTATTACTTTTCCTAAAAACTAAAAACCCCTTTCTAAATTAATTTTATTAGAAATTGGTTATTATTAAGAAATTACATTTTAAAATTATAAAATTTAATAATATGAAATATATTTTAAACATATAATATAAATTATATATATATAAGAATACAATATCTATATTTAAATAATAAATGTATATTATATGTAAAATATAAAATAAATATAAAATAATACATAATAATATATTATATAATATAATAAAAATCCTATTAAAGTTAAATATAAGAATATTATTATATTTTAATATAATAATATATAATTATAAAATAAATATATAATTTAATATATTATAAAATAATATGTAATTTAATATATATTATAATAGTAATTATAATATAATAATGAATAATTAATAATATATTATAAAAATTATTATCAAAAGATATAAATTTAATATTTAATAATTATTATTAAATATACAAATATGTTACTACACATATTTGTTTTAGATCAATTTAAATTAATTTTTTAAACTAATATTTAATATTTAAAATTAAACGTTAAGATTACCTAGTAATCTTTATTGGAATTCTTTAGTTTTATAACGAATACTATAAGCTGAAACCACCCATTTTTGATACCTGATAGTTAATCATAATTGATTTAATTACTAATTCTTCAGGTAAAAAATTATATGATATATTAGTAGTTAAATTTATCTTTTCCACTTAATTCAATTCTTAAATCTTTAATTTCATTAAATAATATACTCATAGTAGAAATAAAAACAAATGAAGACATATCGTTAGGATTGTATTTATTTTTACTTAAAATACCTTTTATTTCTTCTATGCGACCAATTTCATCACTAATATTTACATTTTTGATAATATTAATTAAGTTTTATATCTTCATTAGCCTTTGAAATATTTTACTTTATAATTTACTTTTTATACTATTAAAAATTATTCTTTTTCCCCTTGATATTGTATTTCGGCAAGTCACTAGTCACTGATTTATCATAATATTTTCTTGCTCTTCTGGTAATAACTCGTAATCTTTCCTTTCTTCTTTGGAAATTTTTATAATTTTATTTAAAAGATATATATATTCATTTATATCTTTTCCTTTTAATAAAAGAAATAAATCTTGGAAACAAGATTTAAAATTGGACTCATTTAAAATTTCCAATGTGACATTTTCCTTTGGTTGTTGTCATTTTTACATTCACTTAAAAAATACTATATTCACTTATAAAAAATTTTTTTAATAACACACACACTATTGAGACAATGAAACTTTTAATCTTTTATTACACATTACTTATAAAATTTAAATTAAATAGATCTCATACATAATATCATATATAATTACAAATTTATATTTCATCGATAATAATTTTATATGATTCATATCATTAAAATATATTTGCCAAAATATGCAAAAATTTGTTTTTGTATTTTGGTTTTGATATTTATTTTTTTTTATTTATTTATTATTTATTTTATATTTGTGTATTATTTACTTATTATTTATTAAATGCCTATTAATTATATTAAATTTATTTCTGACATCATTATTTATATAAATAAATTAATGAAAACTTTGTACAAATAAAGATTTTTTTGCTTCCGGTGTATCCATTCTTATTTTTAACCTTTCCCTCCTCAAGACATGAGGATTTTGAGGAAGTCACAATACTTCAGTATGCTTTCGTATAAGGGATATTGGCACCGCAGGACGGCCTTACTGAGTATTAAGCATTAAATATATTTACTTAGAATTTTCCAGTACACTTTTTCTCGGCCCTGAGAAGGGGTGTGGTGCATTTCGCCAAATTGAAAATTATTAAATAAATAAATAAATCAATAAATAAAATTAAATATTATTAATATCGCATAAAAACAATTTTAAAAAAAAATATATTTTGAATTAATATTTATTTATTTATTCATTTATTTATTTATATCAATACTCCACTTGTCGAAATGCAACCTGGCGAAATGCAATTTGGGGAAATGCAACTCTCCCCCTGAGAAGCCAACATAACCTAACCCGATGGAATACGTACTAGCTTTCTCGACAATTGAACATTAATCATGTTAAAATTTAATTTATTAATATATAAAAATAAAGAAAACAAACACTCGAACGTACAAAACTCAATTAAACAATTGGGTTTATGAAATAATAATTTTATTAATATATATTAAAATAATATATCTACATTAAACAATGTAAATTTTTTATAAAACTTCAAAAATCAATAAATCAAGAAAAGAAATTTTTTTTTTTTTTTTTTTTTTTTTTTTTTTTTTTTCGGTTTAAAATAAAATATTAATAATTACTAAATAAATACATTTTACATTGATATTTGTACTACATATTATTTATTTATTTTTTAATATTAAATGTATTTATTATTTCACATTCCCCCTAATTATTAATTTTTATTGCCTACTCGAGATTTGTTTATTATACTTTCAAATTTTTCGGCTAATCTACAGGCATCCTCTAGATTATCAACATCAGCCATAGCAACCATTTCATATATTCTACCTCTTGGTCGTAAAGCATTTTCATAATCAATAACAGATATATAAGACTTATCGTTGAAATCCAATTGATCGTATAGCTCCAAAAATCTAGTATTAAAATCACAAACATTTTCATTTGGGGTTATAATAATTTTTTTTTATTGACTTAGTTTATCTTCCTTCAAATTCTCCCTCCAATATTTCTTTTTAATTAATTTAACACATTCATCCAAAGTAAGAGGTCTATTTACTTCTTTTTCTTTTTCCATAAGTATCCTTACGATGTTATCTTCAACAGCTGTAATTATATAACTAAATTTATTCTCATCGGTAGTAATACCTTCCCTCTTAAACCAATCATTAATTTTAAACTTCCAGATTTCTGCATCTCTACGAGATCCACCAATTCTTGGAAGAGTCCCAGTATCTACCCGATTGCAATTAAAATTACTATTCCTCATTATAAGCAATTAATTTAAAAAAAAATAATAGTACTTATCTATTAAATTTTTGTATTTTTTTTTTTTTTTTTTTTTTTTAAATATTTATATATACAATTATAATGTTTATATATATATTATTATTTAATATAATTATAAAATATTCCGAATTCTTATTTATTTTAAAACAATTTATTTAAATTATACTAAAATGAATGAAATAACAAATAGTGTATAACTTTCTCTTCACCAAAGATAAAATAATTATAAATAGCCAATAAAAAAAAATAAAAATTTATATCCTAAACAGTGTATTTTAATTAATCCTAACTGAAGAGAATTTATGTAAATATATACGGATTTATAATTAATCAACAAAATTACTAAACACCACTACTTATAAATTATTTTTTACACAGCACATCCCCGATATCTCCACCAATTTTTGATATGCGGGACTTTTATGTGCTACTAATTTTTAATAGTATCGTTATATTTAATAACCTTTATTAATATTTTTTTAATTTAAAAACCCAATTAACCAAGGGTCTTCTCTAAACTACAATCAAGAAGAATAGTTATTAGGAATCTTTATAATAATTTAATTATTAATAATAATAAATATACATTTAAAATATATTATATCGGAGTATAGTATAATATATAATAAATATATATTAAAATAATAAATATAATAAATATAACTATATAATTCTTAAAATGAAAATAAGAATAATAAAGTTAAATATATAAGAATATAATTATATAATAAATATGAATATAATAAATAATATCAACTATATATATTTAATTATAATTAAAATAACTAAAACTATTTCATTATATTATATATTATAATATATAGAAGTATTAAGTATTTTTAATATAAACTTTAAAAATGAATATGAATAGTTAAATTATATATATAATAATATTCTTATTATATATATTTAGAAGAAATTAACTATTTAATTTAATATATTTAATATATTTCATATTATAATGAATAATATATATATAAATATTGAATAATATATGAATAAGAAATTATTTCAAATATTATTATTGACAAAAGAGATATAAATTTAATATTTAATAATTATTATTAAATATACAAATATGTTGCTACACATATTTGTTTTATATCATTACTTATTTAAAGCTATAAGATTTATTATAAACATATTTTCCTTTAGGAATATTATTATTTTTTTTTTTTTTTTTTTTTTTTTTTTTTTTTTTTTTTTAACGGCAGCAAACTTGTTTCATCTTTATTAATTAAATATTTGATAAAATACATGTAATAAAATAATAAAAAAAAAAAGATAAAAAAATAAACAAAAAATAAAACACAAAATAAAAATAAAATAATGGTATAATATATTCTAGTTTCATTTAATTAATATTTGTAAGACTTCACAAGGGCATTATTATACTGAAGTATAATAATTAACTTTGACTTCGCAATGTTAATCATAATTTTAAGATACAAAATTATGATCTTCATTGGTTGCGCTAGCCCTGCTGGCCTGTCTTACTGTTTCTTCAGCATTGACGCTCTTGGTAGTAGTAGTACGATTCGATTTGAACCTATTGAACAAAGACCATTGCTGGCCAATAGCAATAGGTATAATCGATTGGAGAAGTGCCGCAGTAACCACTAAGAACGGAGTATCAGAATAAGCACCTGATTTCATCTGGCACTTAAATAGATCCTTCCATTCCCTTGTACTGTTATTAATACTTCGACCTCCAAGAAGGAAATTAAACACTTTTTCACACACACTAGAATCAATATACACATTATTTTCAATACTATTACTAACATTACTAAAAATACTATTACTAATATTATTATTACTATTATAACTATTACTATTATTACTATTACTATTATCATTATTACTATTAACAATATCATTTGTTAGGTTGCCACGGTAAAAAGCATTATATAAAAATAAAATTTTATCATTAACTTTACTACGAGTATGATTGAAAAAGGGACAATCAATTAACCAATGACTTATCCATTGTTTATTACTTTTACAACAGGGACAAAAATTAGGACACATTTGGTCCACTATTTTTGCAGCTTTAGCAATTCTAGCATCTAATCTATATCCGCTTCGTGCTCTCAATAGCCAATAGAAACCATATGAAAGATCAGGATAGTCATAACAAAGTTTTATAAATTTTGATGTTTCTTCGAATTTGTTTTTGTCATAAAACTCAGCTTTAATAGAATTGATTTTCATATCTCTTTTCCAATAAAAATCCTTGATTTTATTATCGTTATTACCTCTTTTCTCTAGTTTACGTTTAAGAGTTCTACTTTCTTTTGTCCATGTATATTTTCTAGATTTTGGAATATTATTAACTAAATAGGAAATAATACAATTTGAATTTTTCCATTTATCAAAACATTTGACCTGAGACAAAGCACACTTAGCTGACAATGGAGGAATATGTAAATCTTTTGAAATAGAATATACATTAATAAATGATTTGGCTTTTTGTATACCTGCAATCCATCTTAATCCTTTATTAATTAATTTCTGAGTATTATTTGTTCTCGTTTTATTCGAACCAAGTAAAGGTGCAAAGTAAGAGACTTTACTAAGTACATAAGAGTTAATTATAATCTTCTTAAATGGAATAGGAATTTTGGAATTTGAAAGAAATTTACTAACAGAAAAGAGAGCTTTAGTTACTTTAGAGTTAAGTAATTTAATAATAGGTTTCAACGATAAGCTTTTATCAAATGGTATACCTAAATAGGTATAACATTTAGTTATTGGAATTGGTTGACCAGCAAGATAAAAAGTAGGATCTCTTTTATTTTGAAAAAGAGGTGTGTCTGGTCGAATCACCATCGTTGCACACTTATTAATTCCAAAATTCATCATATTAAATTTAGCCCATTCATTTACCTTCTTAAGTATTTTTTTCAACTTAGTTCTTGACGGTGCGCATAGAACAATATCATCTGCAAAGAGTCCACCACAACATCTAGATTCGCCTAAAGGAATTCCAAGTTCTGAAACATCATTAAAAATGTCATTAATAAAAAGATTGAAAAGAATTGGTGATAGTGGACAACCTTGTCTAACTCCTTTCATAATATTAAAAGATTCCGAATATTGATCATCAATTTTAACACTAGCTTTGGATGTCAAATATAGATTTTTTATAAATTGATAACATTTACCTCTAATACCTAAAGCATCTAATTTATATAAAATATTACCTATTGGAACAGAATCATATGCCTTTTTTAAATCTAGAAAAGCTAGGTAAGTTTCTTTATTATCATTTTTACGCCTTTGACAAATTTCTCGAATTGAAATAAATAAACTAACACATTCTTCTTTAGTACGAAATCCAAATTGCTCTGGCCTAATAAAATTATTTTTAAGTCCATATTCTGAAATTCTTTTGGAGACTATTTTCGAAATGAGTTTAATACCATTGTTAATCAGAGAGATACCTCGATAATTGTCACAATCAGATAGATCATCTCCTTTTTTAGGAATAGATATAATACTTGCTTCATTCCATGAGCTAGGAAATTCTCCATTCCAAATTCTTGAGTATATCTTCTGTAAACAATTTAAACCAGAAGAAGAATTATTTACTGAATTATCGTCATCCGGAGGAATTAAAGCTTTATAAAATTCAATAGGAATTCCATCCGGGCCTGAAGCTTTAAAATTTGGAGTAGCCAAAATTGCTTCTCTAATTTCTTCTATACTGATGTCTTGATTTATATCCCATTCATTGTGTCTCGTATACCTAATTGTTCCATTGGAAAATTTATTATACCATTCGATTAATGCACTATTGATATCAGAATGGCTTGAAGCAAGTTTTTTATAGTGATTGTGCCATACTTCTAACTGTTCTTTAGTAGAAGTAGCTAGTTTACCATTTTTGTCCTTTACTGGAGAATTTGACATATTTTTAAATTTATCTACTTTTGCTGTTGTTTTAAGCCATTTCCAAGCTTTTTTAGGGTTATGAGATTTCATATATTCACATCCTGTATTAATCCAATGTTGGTATTCAGTTTTCCTATAAATATTACACATATGATGAATAATTTTGCACATTCTATTATATTTATCAATTAATTCTTCAAATTCATCTAAATTATGATAAGAACCTCTTCTTTTAATGGATTTATATAATTTCATTTTGAGTTTTTGCAAATTAAATATTTTCTGCGACATATGAAAAAAAGATTTTCGAACTTCTGAAATTGACGTGATATTAAGTTCCTTAGCAATATTGAATGAAGTTGAAATAAATTTCTTTGAAATATCATCAATACTAATATTAGGATCTGGAATCACTTCCTCTAATACACTAAAATAGTTGTTGTCAAAAATTGATTCTTTTTCATTTATACATTTTAATCTATCCCATTTAACTGTCTTTTTAGGCAGAGAGAAAGAATTATCTGAATTAACTGATGAAAAACATTTACCTTTTATTAAGGAATATTATTATAGATCTAAATTTTATAAAGCTAATAATAATAATAATAATAATAATAATAATAATTATTATATTATCAATATAATAGTTGAAAAGAAAAGACTCAAGGAAGAAAGAAAAAAAAGAAATATCAAAGAAATAATTACAATTACTAAATGAAAATGTCAGAAAAAAATATCCGTAATAATTAAAATTTGAAAATAAAAAAAAAAAAAATGCAGATATAAAATATGTTATATAACAATATAATAATAATAATAATTGAATTAATATCACTTTTTAATAATTTTTAAATTTCATTTATATGTTTCTATATTTTATTTATTTATGCTTTATTTTTTTTTAAAAAAAAAAATATTTAATAATTATAAAACATATTATATTAAAAAAAAAATATATATTTTACATATGATTAATAAAGCAATTATTAATATTTTTAATACTGTATTAGAATAATATTCTTACATAAATTTAATCTTTTAAATATTTATCTATTATCTCTTGAGGAATTTCTTTTCCATCATAAAAACGATCATCATCCTCAGTAATTCTACGATAGAATCGTGCTGGATTACCAAAAACAATAGTATTAGCTTCAACATCTTTAGTTACCACACTTCCAGCACCAACTATTGCATTTTCACCAATTGTTATTCCTGGTAAAACAATTACGCCTGCACCTAACCAAACATTTTTACCAATATGAATAGGTTTATTATATTGAAATTTTTCTTTTCTAAGTCTTGGTGAAAATAGATGATTAGCTGTTACAATAGAACAATTTGGTCCAATTAAAGCATCATCATCAATGAAAATATCAGCGTCATCAACAAAATTTGCATTAAAATTTACAAATACATTTTTTCCGAAATGTACATGCTTTAATCCCCAATTAGCTGACACAGGTGGAAGTAATATAAGACCTTCTCCATATGTACCTGTAATTTCTCTTAATATTTTTTCACGTTCTTTGAGCCCTTCCGGAGTTCCTTCAGTGTTATTAAAGTCATTCAACCTTTTAATTAATTTACACTCATAATTGATAAGTTCCTTATCATGACTAACATACATTTCCCCTGAATTAAATATTTTATGATATTTTGATTCTATATCTTTGTCAGACATTTTTTTTAATTATGAAATAAAGAAAAATTACAATAATTTTTTTTTTGAAATATGCTTATTCATATTTTTATATAAATTACAAAATTAATTAAACTTTATTATTAATTAATTATTTATTAAGAACTATTATTATTGGTCAAAATTACATATTTAATTTATACTACATATTCGTTAATAACAATATTAAGAGTGTGTGGCATTTCGCAAAAGTTCATTTCTCAAAAGTTCCATTTCGGAAAAGTTTCATTTCGCAAAATTTTAATAAATAGATAAATAAATAATAAAATAAATAAATAAATAATAAAATAATAAAAAAAAAAATTATAAAATATAAAATAAAAAAAAAAAAATATAAAATATAAAATAAAAAAAAAAAAAATGAAATATAAAATATAAAATATTAAAATAAAAAATAAAAAAAATAGATACTACCTAAAATCATCCTAGCTTTGTGCTACTTTTAACTTCCTTTTTTATGATGTCCTCATCTTTTTTTTTTTTTTTTTTTTTTTTTTTTTACTGAATTATTTATAAATATTTCTTTTATTAAAAAAATTTATTAGTAATTTAAGATTTTTTTAAAATACTGCGCAAGGACTTAAAAGGTGTAAAATGATCAATTAATTATTTATATATTATTTTTTAATCTTTATAATAATTATTTTTTAATTATTTTTAATTTTAATAGTTATATTTTAAATTATTATCTTTATACATCTTTTAAATTATTAATACTTATTTTTATATATATATAAAATTATTAATTATATATTATAGAACATTTAAAATGTATGATAAAATATTTTATTTTTTTAAAGCTTTAATTCTAATGAATATTTATTACATATATGTATATATATATATTTCTTTTTTTTAAAAAATTTAATTTAAATTTATTTTATTATAGTTTTATTTATTTATTTAGTTATTTATTTAAATTATATATATTATTTATTTGTTTTATTATTTATTTATTTATTAACTTTATAAAAAATTTTTGCTAAATGAAACTTTTTATGTAAATTTTCCGAAATGAAACTTTCAGAAATGAAATTTTTCGAAATGCACCTCCCCCAATAATAATAATAATAATAATAATAATAATTGTTAACGTATGTTAATTTTATTAATATAAAGTTGTAGTCTAGCTTAAGTTTAATAAAATATTAAATTATATTAAATATATTGTAATTACAAATTAAAATATAAATTAGTATGTATCTAGAACAAGCCACAATTAAATATAAAAACATGTAATTTTATCTGTACTTTAAATCTTTGTTAACCATTTATATAACACTTGCGTTATATATCTAATTATTAATAAATAAATATTAAACAATAATAGATTAAGAGTCTCAGTACTCTATAATAAATTACAAAGCTTTAAATTTAAAAATCGATTTTAACAAAGTATTAAGATGGCCTATCAATTTAACTTAGCTAAGGACCAACGTCTTCGTGGTGTATCCAATTTTGCCACATGGAATTTCCTTATCATGACTGCAGCTAGGAGATATGGAATGGAAGAATTCATTGAAGAAGATGTTATCTCTCACCTGAAGGATAATAACTATAGACTTAATCCTAATGAAGAATCTAAGACGGTAAAAGCTATCCTGAAGATTATTGAGGAATTACAATTAAATCATGGAGAAAATGTAAACTACAATGAAGTGTTTACTCAAAACCGAAATAGAATCATTGCTAAAGCAGAAGAGAAAGACTCTCAGTTAATGCTTATGGTGATTCAAAACGTTGAAGAAAAAATATTAAGGGAAGTTAGTAGAATGAAGAAAACATTCACAATTATGGAAAAACTAACTTCAAAATACGGTGATAAGAATAATGACACTGAATACTGGCTCAAGAAATTGCGAAAACTTAAGGCAAATGATCGCAGCCAAATAATGAAGATGGCTGATAGCGTAAATGAAATATTCGGTGAAATGGAAGATGCTGGAGTAAATTTGACTGAAAGGGAAAAATTAAAGTACATGTTCAATATTTTACCAAATGACTTTAAAAACATTATAGATGTAACTTTAGAAACTACCGCCAGACAATTATATGAAAGTATAAAAGATAGAATTTCAGCTAGATCATATCTAGAAAATTGGGAAAATACAATGGATGAGCATGATGATCCAATGGATATAGATCTAATTGAAAAACGTTATAAAAATAAAAACTATCATAAAGGAAAAGGTTTTGTTAAGAAAATAAACAGAAACAATAACAAAACTAACAAAAATTTATATTGTCATATTTGTGAGATAAGAGAACATCTCACAAAAGATTGTAAATACAATATGAAAGCAAAAGAAAACAAAAAGGAAGGGAGGCAACAATCACTCTACCAGAAAAACCATAAAAATGAAGAAAAAGAATTAAAATCATTTGGTTTAGTGGAAAAAATAACTTCTAAATATGAAGAAAGTGACAGCGAAAGATATGATAATTTTGAAGACATCAGACCATTATGTGAACCACATATTAATGATGCTTTGCTAATTGAATCAATAAATGAACCATATAATATAGATAATGATGAAAAATCTGTAAACATAATTGAAAGAAATATAGAAAGTAACGAAACAGTTGAATGGTATTATGATAGTGGAGCTTACGAACATGTAACTAATGATAAAAACCTTTTGAAAGATTATAAAGAAGATTTTGTACAACTAAGATGTGCAAACAATACTACTTTAGACTTTGAAGGATATAGTAGTTGTGAATTTACCATAAACAACTACCATATAAAATTAAACAAAGTGTTATATTCAAAAAAGGCACATAAAAACTTGATAAGTGCCATCGAATTCGCAAAAATAGGTATAACATCCGTTATTGAGCCAATAAGTCAAGAAAAAGTAAAATTGACTATATCTGACTGTGATAAAAATGTTATCGGAACGTTTCTATCAACTGATTTTAATCAATTTAAAATAAACACAAAAAGTATAATAAATAATCAAAATATTTAAAACAGATGGTGGTAAAGAATATAAAAATAAGAAAATAAGAAGATACTGTAAATATAATGGATTTGAAAAATCATTCTCTCCACCATATTGTCCAGAAAATAATGGAAAAGCCGAAAGGATAAATCAAACAATAAAAAACACAGCTAAAACTTTATTATTTTGGGCAAAATTATCTGAAAATTTCTGGGAATATGCAGTAAGACATGCGGCTTATTTGTATAATATGATTCCTCATGAAGGAAATAATAATTTAATACCTGATGAAGTCATATCAGGAAAAAGTATTTCTTTAAAACACTTAAGAACTTTTGGATGTAAATGCTATTATATTGATAATATGGAAAACAAATCCAATTTCACTCCAAAAGCTAAGGAAGGAATATTTCTTGGTTTCAGCAAGAAAAATTACTCATATAGGATTATGGACATAAAAAACAAAAGAATACACCATGTCAGAGAAGTAGAATGTTTAGAGGAATGTCCAGCAAACTATATATATGAGAAAGAAGGATTTGTGGACCCATATTTCTCTTTTACAAAAATTGATAATAATATAGTAAATAATAATAATAATGAAAATAATCATATTATAAATGAAAATGTAATTAATAATATAGAAAACATAAATAATGTTCTAAACAATGAAAATAATAATTTAAATGAAAATAATAATAATATTGATTTAAATAACATTATTGTAAACGATAATTTAAATAATATGAACATGGATAACGAGGATAATAAAATAAAAGCAGAAAATAATTTACATGATAATAACACGAAAATAATTATTAATACTTTAGATAATATGAATAATAATAAAAATATAGATAAAGGTAAAGAAAATATGGTTTATAATATTAACAACAACGATATAATTAATTTAAACAATAAAAATAACAAAATTAAAACCATAACCTTAGAAAAGGACACAAAAACAAATAAACTATTGGATTTTAATAAAACAAATAACACACATAACAATAAACACAATATTACTTTAGAACAAAATAATTTATACGCAAAAAATAATATTAATTCAAATGTAATTTCTGAGGTAAATAATGAAATTTCAACTAATGTAAAACATAGTAACAATAATATAGTTCGTTTAAATAAAAATTATAATAAACAAAATACTAACACAGTACTAGAAAACCAAAATATACTTCAAAATGTCAATAACAATTCTTTAAATAATAATAATAATGATTTTATATTTACCAATATCCATGTAAACAATAAAAATAATTTGAATCATTCATTAAAAAATGTGGTAAATAATTCTTACATTGAAAAAGGTGAATGCAGTTATTCTTATAAAAATAAACATAATTGGGCAGAAAAAGGAAAAGATGCTGAAAATCCTTCAATTACCCATAAGGAATATAGTAAAAAATCCTGTAAAAATGATATCGTTTTACCGACTCTGATTAATACTGTTAACTCAAATATAAATGATTCCAAGCCAACCGAAAATTCCCCTGCCAGTACTCCTGTAAAAACGCTTAAAGAAAATATTGATATTTCTAAATTTAAAAAATGAAAAAAATTTTAATAATAAAAATTATTCAAAAAATGAAGAAAAATTTAATTTACAACCATTGGATAATGGTAAAATAATTAAAACTCATAATTTAAATTCAGACTAATGACGAAGAATAATAATATTATGAATAATAATTCCACTAAATTAAAATCTTTTATTACATCACGTGAATCTACAACATTTATTGATAAAGATAATAAGTTACATAAAATTAATGATAATTGTAATAAATCTATGAAACTTAAAAATTTTTCAAAAATTAATCAAAAATTTATTAATAAAATTTTTTTTCAAAATGTCAATAATAAAAATATAATTAATGATGAATAATAAAATCAATACATCTGTAACAAATGATACTTTTGATAAAACATTTAAACTTTCCCTTAATAAATCTTTAAATAATGAAGATTCTGTCACTAAAAATATTAAAGATGACAATTTTAATAATAATATTATTGCTACAAATGAAAATTTACTAGATAATGTTGTTGATGATAATCTATCAATTAACAATTCTAATTGTTCAAATTTAGATGAAAATGATGTTATTCCTATTGGCGATAAAACTCCCCAGGATTCTTATTCTATTAACCATGATTTAGGTTCTGATACTAATTACATTAATAATAATATTATTTCCATTATTTCTGACCAAGATGTAAATATGACTGATAATATGACAGGGATTAACAATCAGTCCGTACTCAAACGTCCTTTAAGTCCTGAAACTTTCTTTAATATTACTAATGATATCTCTCGGCCTAAATATGATGTTTCCAATAATGAAAAAATGGTTTTTACAATTTACTCTGATACACCTAATAGTTTTAATGAAGCTATTAATTGTCCTAATAAAAATTACTGGTATAAAGCTATACAAGATGAACTTAATAATTTATACAATAATAATGTTATGTCCATCGTTAATTACATTCCTAAAAACAAAAATCTTATTTCTACAAAATGGGTTTTTGCTACCAAAAAAGATTCTAATAATAATATTGTTAGATTTAAAGCTCGCCTAGTTGCTAGAGGTTTTAAACAACGTAGAGGTATTGATTATGAACTTACTTATTCTCCTACCTTAAACATTGATGGATTAAAGCTTATTATCGCTTTAGCAGCTAAGTTTAATTGGAATATCTACCAATTAGATATTAAAGCTGCGTATCTCAACGCTCCATTAGATACTGATATTTACACTACTATTCCACTAGGTGATACTAACTTTGGGCGGGGATTCTGGAAACTCAATAAAGCACTATACGAATTAAAACAATCCGGTAGGCAATGGAACCAAACGATTACAAAATTTTTAAATAAAAATGGATTTAAACAAATAAAATCTGAAAAGTGTATATTTAAATATTCAAAGAATAATAAAACCAAATGCATTATAGGTTTATATGTAGACGATATGATCATAACTGGTGAAGACAAAGAAATACAAAATATAATTACAAAAATTAAAGAAAAATTTAAAATATCAAATTGTGGACCAGCCGAATTCATATTTGGCATAAAAATTGAAAAACAAAAGAATAAATATATTATATCACAAAATAGTTTTATAAATAATATGTTAGACAAATTTAATATAAAAGAAATGAGAAAAAGAAAAACACCATGCACAGGAGACAACACTATCTCTGAAAATAATAAACCTTTCAATAAAACAATCTACAAGAGTGCTATAGGTTCCTTAATATATCTATCAAAATGCACAAGGCCAGATATCGCATTCTCCGTGAACAAGGCTGCCAGAAAATCAGAAAAACCCACAATATCAGACTGGAATAAAATAACAAATATTTTCAGATATATAAATAATACTAAAGATTATAAAATTGTATATGATGGACAAGGGGAAATAATAGCATACACTGATGCCGATTTTGGAGGTGATCTAAATGACAGGAAATCTACGTCTGGTGGAATAATACTTATGGGAAACAGTCCCATATGCTGGATTTCTAAAAAACAAACATGTGTAGCTACGTCTACAGCAGAAGCAGAATACATTAGCACATCCGAAAATATTAAAAAAATTCTATGGATCAGAAATATTTTAAAAGAATTAATAAATTATAATAAAACAATTACCATTTTCACAGATAATTTAGCAAGTAAAATAACTTTTGAAAATGGTGAAATCAATACAAAGTTAAAACACATAGATATTAGATTTCATTTTAATAGAGATAATATAGTAAAAAGGAAAGTAAAATTAGAATACAAAGATACAAAAGAAATGTTAGCTGACGCTCTCACTAAAGATGTTAATGGTACAAAAATGAGTATATTTGCAAATAAGATTTTTAATATTAAAAAAATCTAATTTGAGGGGGAGTGTTAACGTATGTTAATTTTATTAATATAAAGTTATAGTCTAGCTTAAGTTTAATAAAATATTAAATTAAATTATATTAAATATATTGTAATTACAAATTAAAATATAAATTAGTATGTATCTAGAACAAGCCACAATTAAATATAAAAACATGTAATTTTATCTGTACTTTAAATCTTTGTTAACCATTTATATAACACTTGCGTTATATATCTAATTATTAATAAATAAATATTAAACAATAATAATAATAATAATAATAATAATAATAATAATAATAATAATAATAATAATAATAATAATAATAATAATAATAATAAGAATAATTGTTGACTGCACTCATAATTTAACTATATATTTAATTTATTTATTTATAGTATTTATTTATATTTATGTGTATTTATTTATTAATATTTGATGATTACTTAAATGTATTATGATCTATCGTCTTGTATAAATCTTTAATTATCTTTTAATATTTATTTAATTAATTTTTAATTTATTCTATGTTATGGAAAACTCATGTAGTAAGACTTTATTACTTATTTAAAGCTGAAAGATAGATCATACACTTATTTCCCTTGTATACCATATACCATAAGGAATATTATTATAAATCTAAATTTAATAAAGCTAACAGATTAAGAGTCTCAGTTGACTCATATCATTTATTATTAAAAGTACTTAATTAATCTGCCTCACCGCTTCGAAATCATGCAAGACTTTAACTTAGCTAAGGATCAACGCCTCCATGGAAAATCCAACTATAATGAGTGGAAATTCCTTATTGACAATGACGCTAAACGTCAAGGCATTAAGGAATTCATGGAAGTCGACGTCGTTGGAAAACTTAATGATATAGGTTTTAATTATAACCCCAATGTCAACGATGTTACCAACAAGGTAATTACTAAATTAATTACCAAAATGTTGCCGCAAGCTCCTGCTGCACCTATTCGAAACAATAATGCTGAGGTTAATCGAAACAATGACGTTGATATCGATACTCAGTTAACTAACTTTTTTGGTAATCCTCTTAATCATATCAGATTAGTTGAGGAAGCAGAAAAGATCGATGCTGACATGATACTCATGATCAGTAAGAATGTCGATGATTCTGTTTTAAGAGAAATCAGCAACTTAATAATGGTTTCCGTATAATGGAAAGACTCAAATCAAAATACGGATATTCAAATGCTGATATGGAATACTGGCTTAAAAGGTTAAGAAGTATTAAAGCCAGAGACAGAAATCAAATCATCGAAAAGCTAGAACTTATGAAAGAAACTTTCGATGATATGGAAGAACAACATGTGGAGATCACTGATAAGGAAAAATTAAAATATCTCTATAACATACTACCGGATGATTATAAAAATATCATTCAAATTAATTTGAATAGTGACCCTAATGTATATATTAATAATCTCAAAAGTTTTATTTATGCAAAATCTTACCTAGAAAATTGGGAAGATAACAAAACCATTGAAAAAGATGATCCAATGAATCTAGATTTTATCGGTAGAGGAAGAAGAACTAGTAATTCCTCAAAGAAAAATCAACACAACAACCATAGTAATAAAAGCTCTGACTCTAAGAACAGAGGAAAGCAAAATGGTAACCAATATAACAATAATAATAAAGATAATAGTAACAAAGACAATAATAATAAATCATATTGCCACATTTGTGAAGTTAAAGGACACTCTACCAGAAACTGCATTTATAATATGAAGACGAAGTCAAATCATAATAAAGGGAGTCAAGAAAAGCTTCAAGTAAAGACCACATTAAATGATTATCCAAAGAAGTCTTTACATTTAATAAGTAAAATTTCTGATCCAGACAGTGCCAGTAGTTATGATGATAATTTTGATTTTGAAGACGCAAGGGCACTGATAGAAAAACAAGAAGAAATAAACATTAACAATAAGGTTAAATTTTCTGGATTAATTGAATACGTGAATGATAATTTATTATTCCAAAGGAAATAACAATTCCTAATAAAAAAGAGGAATTATATGTAAACAACATCAATTATTATGAAGAAAATGATAAGACTAGTGAATGGTTATATGATACTGGTGCTGGAGAACATATAACTAATGATTTTAATTTACTAAATAATTTTATTCACTGAAAAATAAAGTTAAGATGTGCCAATGGGACAATGTGTAGCTTCGAAGGATATGGTACTTACGAATGTTACTTTAATGGAATATATGTACGACTAGACAGGGTATTATATTCAAAATCTGCAACTAAAAATCTTATTAGTGGAATAGAACTAGCCAAAATAAGATATAGAGTCATTATTGACACTGATGATTATACACGTGGTAGATTTAACTTATGGGGTCCAAATAATGTATATATAGGAACTTATTATTCTACAAATGATAATCAATTCTTAGTAAAATACTTACAAGATTAATAAAAACATTGAAGAAAAGGATAAAAATATTATGGCTTTAAACGAAGTTGATGAAAAAAGCCTTGAAATTTGGCATAGAAGACTAGGTCATTATTACCTAGAAAACATAAACAAATATCTAAGTTTACACCAAATAAAAACTCCTAAATGCATAGAATGTAAAGTAGCTAAAATGTCAAGGAAATCACACGGAAGGAAAAACACCAAAAGCTACGAAAATATTAGAAATAATACATTCAGACATTTCAGGTCCATACAATTCATCTATTAATAATAAAAAATACTTTATTACATTCATGGATGAATTCTCAAGAAAAGTATGGATATATACTTTAAAATCTAAAGCCGAAGCCCCCGAATTAATTGTAGAATTCTTCAAATACTTAAATAACCAATTTGAAGAATATAATATTAAAATATTTAAATCAGATGGAGGAAAGGAATTTTAAAATAAAACAGTTAATAAATACTATAAAGAAAATGGAATAGAAAAAACCTATTCTCCCCCAGGTTGTCCTGAAGTTAATGGAAAAGCTGAAAGAATAAACAGAACTCTTAGAAATTCAGCTAAAACTCTTCTACATTGGGCAGAATTATCAGAAAACTTTTGGAATTTTGCCATAAAACAGGCATGCTACATATATAACTTAATTCCCCATTCAGGAAATAAATTTTTAATACCCAATGAAGTATTTTATAACAAAAAGGTAGAGTTAAAACATTTAAAAACTTTTGATTGTGTGTGTTATTACAGGGATGATACACAACACAAATCAAAATTTTTACCAAATGCTAAGAAGGGCGTTTTCTTGGGATTTGATGATAAAAAATATTCATATATTATCATGGATATTGAAAATAATAAAATGCATTACACTAACGATGTAGAATTCGTTGAAGAAGAGCCTAGTAAATACAAATACGAAACAAGCAATTATAAAGACTCTTACTTCTCATTTATGAAAGACAACAATAGAAAAGACAGGAATCCAGAAAATAATATAAATGAAGATAATAATATAAACAATGAAAATAATTTTAATGGAAGAAACATCTTAAATGAAGAAAACATTTTAAATGAAAATATTAATAATGAAAGGACTTAGTAGTCCTTTCATTATAAATACAGAACATAAAAGTAATTACATTAAAAATAAGCATGTCAATAATATATCGTTAAATGAAGAAAACCAAGATTTTGATAATAAAGATATAAATCAGAAAAATTACCATAATTTAAATAAAGATGTTGAAATTAATTCAAAAATTAATCCTGAAATTAAAAATAAAAATAATTGTGAATTTAAATTGAAATTCAATTCCAACAATGTTGACAAAAATTTTCTAAAAATAATTATTTGAATGAGATAAATAGAAATTTAGAAATAATAAATAAAAATTATAATAAAAAGTTTAGAATATAATACTAAGAATACCAATTTTAATTCTAACATTATTGAAAAATATAAACCAGAAGATCCTGCTTACGCCTCCTCAACTTCCAGCAGGAACAAAGGAAAAGAAAAAATAAGCGAATTTGAAAATTTTGATAAAAATAAAATATTTTTAAATAACAAAAAATCAAGCCAAAATTTACAGAATTTTACAATAAATAATATTAATATGAAAAAATATTTTAATAATAAAAATTTTTCAAAAAATGAAGAAAACTTTCAAGAAAATCTATTGGCTGAAGCAAAATCACATTCATATCATATCAAAAAATTTTAAAACAATAATTTCAAATAACACTAATGAATCACATTTAACATATGACAACAATAATGATTCACATAAATCTATTATTAATTCAAATAAATCAATGAATATCAAAAATTTACCAAAAAATGATCTATCGTCTTGTATAAATCTATGTTAATTATCTTTTAATATTTATTTAATTAATTTTTAATTTATTCTATGTTATGGAAAACGCATGTAGTAACATGTGACTTTATTACTTATTTAAAGCTGAAAGATAGATCACACTTATTTCCCTTGTATACCATATTCCATAAGGATTATTATTATAGATCTAAATTTAATAAAGCTAATAATAATAATAATAATAATAATAATAATAATAATAATAATAATTATAATAATACTAATAATATTAATAATACTAATAATATTAATAATACTACCACTACTTCTACTACTACTACTAATAATAATAACAATAATTAAAATTATCTTTCCATAGATTTAATGAATAGATATATATATTTAACAAAATTTTCCAACTCGTTTTTATATATTTATTGCTCCCGGAGTATTTATGTAAAAAAAAAAAAAAAAAAAAAAGTAGGATTAGTAGTAGTAGAACTAGTAAAAAAAATAATTAATATTAAAAACAATATTAAATGGAAATGAAAAAATAAGATAATTAGAAAAAGTAAGCACATTAGATAATTATAAACTTGACTTTTATTTTTCATTTCAATTTCACGTGTTTTAGTTTATTTACATTTGTTATTTAATTAAAAATAATGTTAAATGTAGAGTATTTAGTTTTAAAATCATTTATACTAATACAACTGTAAATAGGGTATAGAGACTATTAAACTCTAACGTCTTGTCAAGATAATTACAATAAAATTATTCATTCTTGGATTATTATAAAAAATGTTTTTTTTTTTTTTTTTTTTTTTTTTTTTTTTTTTTTTTTTTTTTTTATACAGCTTCAATTATTGAGAACTTTAATCTATATTAATTAATACACTAATTAAATGAATATTTTTACTTTTAAAAAAAAAAAAACACAAAATTAATAAAAAATAAATATTATTTGTCCAATTAGAACATAATAATATTTAAAATGGTAACGTGAAATAAAAAGTAATATTCAAAATAAAGTGTATAAATAAATTCAGAAAAAATGTTAAGGTTCTTATACAACGAACCTTACCTCCATATAACTCATTCGGGGTTAGGGTTTGAATTGACTACCTGAAAGAAATTATGTTCTTCTCCTTCAGAGGCATTGGCCCTGTTAGCCTGTCTTTATTGCATTTTCATCGTTGACGCTCCTAGTTAGTTTGAACTTATACTTTCGGAATAGCAATCCTTGTCGAGTATTAGCCCTAGGCATAATTTCTGTATAGAGAGCCGCAGGGAGCACCAAGAGTGGCGTTTTTGAATAATTATCAGAAATGATTTGGTTCTTAAACAAAACTTCTCATTCCTTTTTATAATTTAAACCTATAATATCTACATTTTTTCCAATAAAATTATGTATATTAATATATATTTTTTTTGAATATGAAATTATATATTACTATTATTATTATTTGTTTTGAATATGTAAGATTATATTATGTATATTTTGAATATAAAAGAAAATATTAATTAAAAAAAAAAAAAAAAAAAAAAAGGAATTCAAATGTGAATAACTTCAGCTTAATATTTTTTATACTTTTTATTTATTTATCTTTTTATTTATATTTATCTTTTTATTTATATTTATCTTTTTATTTATATTTATCTATTTATTTATATTTATATTTATATTTATATTTATATTTATATTTTTTAAATATTCTTTAATGTATATAACGTTAATGTAATAAATATATATATATATATATTTATATTTATCTTTTTATTTATATTTATCTTTTTATTTATATTTATTCTTTTATATATCTTCATATTTTTATTTTTTAAATATTTATTAATGTATAATACTGTTAATGTAAATTTCAATATACTATATAAATTATAAACACATAAATATAAGATTATATTATTGAAATTATTTATTTATATATTAATTATTTTTATTATAAATTAAATAGCTTAAATTAGTTTTTAAATAAATTAATCATATCATATTTTTAATAAATCTATAAGTTAATAATATATTAATAAAATAATTTTTATATTTATAAATATAAAATTAAAAATATATATATATATATATATATTATAATAAATAGTTAATATTTAAATATAGATATTATATAAATATATGCTTTCTTATAGTGTCATTAATCCCATATGTTCTGAATTTTTGAATGGGAATACTACTAAATTGGATAAAAATACACCGATAGTAATCCACATAGAAACTGTAAACATGCTTACTGTAAATTGTATACCCGTTTCAAAGTTTTGATCTATAAGAAATGCTAATGAACCCTTAACACCAACAGATCCTGGAACTAATAAGAGAACACCAATAATAATAGGTATAATAGCCAATTTATTTCTTAATTTAGCATAAATATTACTAATAACACCAACAGCTAAAGCAGATATAATTATGGTAAGTTCACTTGGGAAATCTAATTTTGTTCCAATAAGATTAAAGACATAAGAAATAGCTGTTGTTAGTACCATAATTGGAAATTGAGACATATTGGCAAAGAACATCATATTTAATGAAATACCTAATATTGGAAACATTAAAAAGTTCCATATCATATTAGGAGTAGCTAAAGTTTCACAAGTGTGAGTTGTATCTGCAATGATAGGAATATCAATAAATTTTGTTATATGGTCACCAATGGTAATACCGGCACCCATCATAAATGAGGTGACCAAAGAATGCATTAAACGAACAGTACCTGAAATCATATTTCTAGAGGCTAATTCTATAAAACCTATAGTAAAATTTAAACCAGGAAGAAGATATAATGTGGCTGACAGAATATCTGCAGTAAAATTAATACAATATTTAGGTAGTAGACCTTGAGTAATTCTTAAAGTTGCAGAAGCACCTACTGAAGCTAATAATTCTAATAAATGACCATGTGCTGGGAATAAACTTGGCTCATAAAAAGTAATAAGACCAACAATTAAACCAGCTATACCACTGACAATACCATCAAGCCATGTACCACCGAATAAAATTGGAGATGCAGTAAAACCTGCAACAATATAACTAGCAATTTGCCAAAATAATGAACCAAAAGATGGAGGCTTTGCGATAACATAATCTAACTTATTAATAGCTGCAGTCAAAGCTACTTTTTCTAATTTATCAAAATCATCTTCAGAGGATGTATCAATATCTTGATATTTTCCTTCATCATCCCCCAATGAGTTTAATTCAAAATCTGAAAATTCAACTTCATCACTGTTATTTAATGTTTCTCCACTATTTCCATTATTTAAATAAAATGAATCATCATTATTAATATCATCTATACTAGAATAAGCTGTTATATCAATTGCATTATTTTCGTATTCTTTATCCTCATTAATAGTACTTGCACTTTTACTGGTTCTTTTACGACTAAATTGAGATTTACTATCGATACTACTTGACTTCTCAATTTCAATTATTACTGAATCATTATTTGTTTGCCTCTTTTCTTTTTCATTTTTTTCTTTTTTATCATTCTTCTTTGATTTATCATTCTTACTTTTCTCTTCTTTAGTTTCTATCATTTCTTTCTTTTCACCATTTTCAATTTTTTCACGATTTGATCTTAAACATTTTATTTGCTTTAAAGCCATTTTTAATTCATACGTAATTTGTACAACTTCCTCTAATTTACCTAAATTATATCCTGTTGGAGTTAATAACAAGTGATTTTCAGAATTGAGAGTTTCATTGGTTTTATAATTTGAAAAAGATAAAAGAATAAGAGTTGGAAAACTAGCAAATTCACCTTGTATACCTAACAATTTTGAAACAGAACGGAGAGTAGCTTCAGTTCTAAAAGTAGGTGAACCATAGAGATAAAGTGCTTTACCTAAACGAACAATAAAATCTTCTTTATCAAATTGATATAAAATATGAAAACAACTTCTATCTTCTAAACTATCGTAACTATTATTTTCGGAATTTCCATGATGCTGTTCAGGTTGGTATCGAGGAATACTAAACATACTACTTGAAGCTTTACCTTGACTTTCAAAAAATGAGGTATGCCATGATTTTTTTCTTAAATTGATTTGCTGACTTAATGTATCCTTATCAGTGATAACTTCATTACATGATGCCGGAGGAAGAAGAGCTCTATTATAAAAACTTGTAGGTTTACAATATTGATATGGTAAATTATTAAAGTGAACATATTTTTCAATATCATTATTGATTTCATCATTATTTTCATCATCTTCATAATTTTCAATAACTTCATAAGTTGTTGTTGTCGTAGTAGTTGTTTTATGTGTTTTACGGTTACATCCGTTAGATTTATTATAAAGTATTGATGAATTATTTACATTAGAGTCCATGATTTTAGAATTTTCTTTATATTTATTAGATGAACCATTTGTAGATGAATCGCAATGAGAAAAAACAATATTATTAACTGAGGAAGTTTGATTAGGGTTATGAAGATAATAATTTGAAGTATCTTCAATATTTTTTGAACACCTTTTATTAGGATTTATTGAATCATCTACCATATTACCAACATTTTGATATGTTGTTGAGAACATAGGATAACTATTACATGATGAATTAGGACTTATTTCATCTCTATATGATTTTTCACTTGATGGAGATATAATCAGATTAATATGACCTTCTTCATCATATTCATTAAAATTATTATTGTTATTACAAATGTATATACCATGGTCATTAAAATGGTTTCTATGATAAATAGGAACCGATGTATCAATTACTGTAACACCATCTTTTCTTTTAAAGTTTGCTTTTGAATTTTGAATATTATTTTTGTTCTTATTGATTGATGTATAATTATCATCATATTTTATATTATTACTATTGTGTTTTATTTTATTTGAACTTGAAATTGCATCATTCAATGATATATTATAATTTTGAGAAGATGAAGTCATATCGTTACTATTATTATTTTCTGATCTACTAGAGGAAGGAATGGATTCAATTATTATTTTTCCACCATTTGAGTTTATTTCATATTCTCTTTTTCCTTTTGGATTTGGTGTAATAGTGTCACTTCCACTACTACTATCAGATAAATAGCTATGGATTTCTAAATTTGATTTTGTTTGCTTCTTTTTTTTCTTATCATTGTTTGTATAAGTGGTGAGTGAGTATATTGATGCTTCTTCTCTTTCTAAACCGTTAACTTTGAGGAGTTGTTGAGTAACTTCAGTCGAAACTTCAACTTCTTCATTATTTTGATCATTAACAACTTTACGAGTATGTTGGATTACCTTATGGACAGCTTTTTTATTTTGATGTTTACTACTATATGAATTGTAAGCTGGAGGATATAGTGCATTTGGGCTATTCTTAATATTAATACATAAATTAGAAGTGGAATTAGAATGATGCAATGCAAAACTTCCTGGATCTGATTTTGTTACATTAAATGGGCTATTGTTTAATGATCTTTGTGGATTTGGTGTGGATGGTCTCGAATTATTTAATGGAGTAAATGGCTGTTGGGTATAAATTTGTGAATAAGACATTGGATTAAAAGGTTGTGGTGAAAATATTTGAGGATTATATGTTTTTGTAGCTTTAGTGCTGTATTGTGTTGATAGAGATTGGTTTGTATATGATACTGGCGAACTCATATTTATTTGTTTTTTACCTTTCGAATTAAAATCATTTTTATTACTATTTATAAATAAAAAAAAGTTAGCTTTCTTATTATTCTTATTTTTAATTTCTTTAAATGCATCATATATTTAAATGCATCATATTTTATATTAATATACATACTTAGTTGTGTCCATTTTTATATTATTCTTTTATTAAAAAAATTAATAACTTATATATTTCTTTTAATTATAATTGAAAATTCTTAATGAGTAAAAAATTATATTTAGCTTCTTTTGAAATTTAATAAATAATATTATATTGTTATTGCTATAATTCTTTTCAGTACACTATTTAATTAATAGAATACTAATGATTATTATCACTTTTATTTAAAAATTTCTTTTTATATTATATTTTTTCAATATAACTTGTAAAAGTTTCTATGGTAAAAACATTATGTTTAATTCAAAAAAATTAATATTTTTTTATTGCTTTCAAAGGCAGGACATATACTACTTTAATTAATGAGAATTACTATATATTATTTTTACTATTAGAAATCACTCATTTTTTTGTTTTTCTTTAATATATATTTTTATATTTTTTCTAATTACTATTTATTATAATTTCTAAAACTAACATTATACAATGTACTTTTTTTTATTTCTTTAAAACTTTTATTATAAAATTAATAATAAAATTAAAATGTTTTCCAAAAATCCTGTAACTTTTTTTAGATTATATTTATTGAATAATTTTTAAAAAAAAATATTCGTAAAAATAAATTCATTTTATATCTTTTTATAGACCAACTTATTTAAAATGAAAATTATTTTTGTAATATATTGTAATACAATATTAATATATAAATTGATTTAATTAAATATATTAATATATATTTAAATATATTTAAATATTACAGTAATATTGAATATTAAAAATCTTTTTATTCTTTTCAGAAAAAAAAATTTTTCTAAAATTTTAATATATTATTAATATAAATAAATAAATAAATATTATATATATTAAATATATTGTTATTAACTTATTGGAAATACTTCCATAAGCAATATCACAACTCAAAGAATTTTAATATTAAAATTTTATTAATATAATTTATTATATTCATATGGTATTTTAATATATTCATCCATATTCAATCTTAATAAATTTATATAAAATTTTACCAATTTTTTTTGTTTTCTTATAATAAAACTTTAAATTATTTATCATTCGTAATTTATTCATAGAAACCTTTTTTTTCATAATTTTTTCACTTGTTGTCAATTATTCAATTATTTTAATTTAATTCAACTTTATTTGTAAAGAGACAATAATAATATTTAATAAAAATAATAATTTACTAATATTGTTTTACAAAAATTAATTCAAGTACTGTTTGCTTTCAAGAATTTATTATTATTATTATTATCAGTACTTATATAAAAACTATATGTATCATTTATATAAAGTATTTATATTCATTTAAATAATACAATTTAATATCTTTGAAAATAAATACTTTAAAATATCAATAAATAATTTTATAATTTTAGTATGTAAACTTAATTATTTAGGTTTAATTATATACATTATTTATATAAATTATAAACAGTTTTGAAAAACAAATCAAAATAAATAAATAAATAAAATTAAAAAATTATATTTATAAAAAAAAGTATAATTAATAATCCTTTATAATATAAAATTAAAAATATTCAATGTCATTAAGTGAAAAGTATGATGCCAATGTTTAATCTTTAATATAGTATATAATATTAATTATATTAAAAAAGACCTTTTTTTCTTGACATGAAATTATTTGCACAGGAAAATAATTGTAATTATATGTATTATAATAATATAGTTATATGGTTATATGATTATCTAATAAATTATATTTTATATTTAAATTTTTTTTTTTTAAATTAATTAATAAATAATTTAAATGACTTAATTATTTTGTTTTTTTAATACAATATTATTAATAGTATTGTGAAAGTATGATTTATTTTTAAGGATAATTATTAATTAAAAATTTAATAATTTATCCTCCTATTGTTTAAAAAAAAATAAAAAAAAAAAGAAAGAACCATAAATAATTATTAACCACAAAAAAAATTTTATAAAAAATTTTAAATTTATGTATTTAATTTTATAATACTGAATACATATTAAAATATAAATATATTATATAAAATATTAATTAAATTTATATAGAATAATTCAAAATTTTATATTTTTAATGAAAACCATTTTATATTAATATACATTAAATATATTAATATTAGTAAAATATCATATATATAATTCCCGAATAGTTAACTTTAAAAAAAAAAAAAAAACTTTCCTAACCAAGGGACCAAAATAAAAAAAAAAAAATGTATGGAAATATTATTTTTCTTATTTTTATATAGTATTTAATAAAGTATCTTTATTTTTACGAATTTCTTATTTCTTATGATAAGTTAAAATTCATTAAAAGAAGTAATTATTAAATTTTTCAGTTTGAATAATTCATTAAAGTTTATAATTGTTATTACTATAAAAATTAACAAAGTCAATATATAATAAAATTATTAAATAGAAAGTTTGGAAAAATATTTTTTTTTTTTAAATAGAAAAGTTACGAATTTTATTTGTAATGTTGTATTGGAAAATATCAAAGTCGTACATAATTATATATTATTAAGTGGCTTGTAATACGTTAAAGTATGCAAACATTATTGTATTTACCTTTTTTTTCCAATTATTCTTTAATTTTTATTAAATAGAATAAAAATATAAATTTGATATTTTATAAAATTTTTAAAACTAATATAATATATATATTCAAATTTAATTATTTTTAACTATCTATTAATAATTTGCTAGCATTTTTTTCCTATTATTCTTTAATATTATATTTATAATTGATAATTATTTTATCATTTTTTTAAATAGAATAAAAATATAAATTTGATTAATATAGAAAAAAAAAATAATAAAAAAAAGTATTTACACAATTGTAATAAGGATATTTCCTCTAAAATAAATGAATTATAATTCAATTTTAAAATTTTTTATTATATTAATAATATGCATATATATATAATTTTTTTTTAAAAAAAAAGAATAGAAATTTCATAATATTATAATTAATTATTGTTTTTTATTTTATTTATCCGTTTTTAAGCAATACTAATATATTTAATATAAAATTATATTCATTAATATATTAATAAATTATAACAATAATATAAATATTATAATAAATAATATATTAAAAATATATTAAATAAATAAACAAAGTTTTCTGTCTATTATTTTTTTTTTTATAAATTTTAACTTAATAATAACGTATTTTGTGTACGTCAATTTTATTAATTTAATTTTTTTTCTGTATTTTTAATTTTATTTATTTTTATTCTTTTTTTTTTTTTTTTTATTAAAAATATATATTTATAAATCAAAAATGAAATTTATATAAGATTTTATTATAAATATTAATATAATTATTTATTATTAGTTATTAGAATTATAAATCATAATTATTATGATTTATTACTATTATTTATTAGTATTATTATAAATTATAATTATTATTGAAAATATAAATTAAATAAATAATAAAAAAGAAAAAATGAGCTAAGCATCTTTTAACTATTAAATAAAAAAGTGATTTGCATATAAAAATAAAAGCATTTATTAACTAATATTTGCTAACATCGAAAGTTATTATTACTTAATATTATGCTACAAAATATTAGCAATAGAAAAAAAATAAAAAGACTAAAAAACTATAATTATAATTATAAAACTAAAGTCTCAAATTAATACTTAAAATAATTAATTAGATTGAAGATAATCATAAAAATCAAAAAAAAAAAAAAAAAAAATATATATATATATATATATATATATATATCTATTAAAATAAAAATGATACAATTTTATAAATAAATAAAAAGTTTTATACATTTTTCATATTTCAATATTTTATTATAAATTAGTAAAAAAAGTATATATGAGAAAAAAAAATATAAAATAGTCTGAATGTATTTTATTGATAAATAAAATTAATAAATAAAGAAAGCATTCTATTTTATTTTGACTTAAACATATAATTATTTTCTAATTTCTTCTTGATAATATATTTAAAGTATTTATTATTATAATATTGTATTATTAATTTGTTTTTTTGATAACTATGTAAAATTATTCTTCCTTGTAAAATATTTATTAAATATTATTTTCTTTTACTAATTATTATTTTATATAAATCATATTAAAATAAAAAAAATATCAATATGAATAAGAATATTTGGCGTACAGTTGACAGAAACTCCATATAGAAGCACCCTCGAGGATCGCGTAGGGTGCTTCTATATGGAGTTTCTTTGCTTATGGGGAGTTGAGAGCGTCGACGCCGTACCGGTATGGCAGTTAATCATACACCCATATTACTATATGGGGAAGACCAAAGTCTTCAGTCTATAAAAAAAAAAAAAAAAAAAAAAAAAAAAAAAACAGTTGACAGAATTGGCGTTTGTATGTCATATATATATATATATATATTAATTTTTATTTTAGAAATAACAAGCCACATATTAAGAAAAGAAAATATATATAATTTTATTATTTTACTTAAGACTATACGTATATAAAATATATATATATATATATTTGTATTGTTTTTATTTAATGTATTTCATACATATTTAATTATTATTCAATATTAATATTATTTATAAAAAGAAAAAAATTTCATATAAATTCAATATATTTCTTTATTTCATTTTATATTAAAAAAAAATTGCCATAAATACATCAGTATTACTTTTTAATAACTTTATTTTTTAATAGTTTAAAGTGAAAATTTTATTTTAATAATCATAAAGTCAATATTTTTTTTTTTTTTTTTTTTTTTTTTTTTTTTTTTTAAATTATATATTT
>JACVTC010000041.1:917500-1040000 GCA_016946835.1 Neocallimastix lanati (nom. inval.) | reverse complement strand
TTTTTACCTAAAGATAGGTTGATTTGGTTATTTTCAAGGATAGAAAATATTAATATTAATAAAAGGTAAATAAATAATAATTATACAAGTAAAAATTACTGTACATAAAAGTCATTGATATAAAACAAATATGTGTAGTAACATATTTGTATATTTAATAATAATTATTAAATATTAAATTTATATCTTTCTGATAATAACTATTTTATTTTATTTTATTTCAATATGTATTATTATTGTTGTAAATATGGAAGAAAACTAACTAATATTGACGTATCCTTAAAACAAATAAAACTGTCGCCTTTAGATAAAAAATATAGATATTATAATTAAAAAATAAGAAAAGAAAATTTCATTGATTTATGTGATGCATGTAAAAATGGATGTGAAATTACAGTAAAATTTATAGTGGAATATAGAATTCAACTAGATAACGATGCTTTAACAGAGGCATGTAAAAAATGGACATGAAACTCTAGTAAAATATTTTGTGGAACAAGGGAGTAGATGTTCAAAGGAATTAAAGATGCTTTAGAATATGCATGTTTAAATGGACATGAAACTCTAGTAAAATATTTTGTGGAACAAGGGAGTAGATGTTCAAAGGAATTAAAGATGCTTTAGAATATGCATGTTTAAATGGACATGAAACTCTAGTAAAATATTTTGTGGAACAGGGAGTAGATGTTCAAAGGAAATAATGGGGCTTTAGTAGATGTAGGTTACAATGGACATGAAACTATTGTAAAATATTTAGTGGAACATGGAGCAGATGTTCAAGGAAATGGTAATGCTTTAGAATAGGCGTGTGAAAGTGGACATGATAATATTGTTAAATATTTAGTGGAACATGGAGCCGATGTTCAAGGAAATAAAGAGGCTTTAACAGCATTGTATAAAACGGGACATGAAACCTTTGTAAAATATTTAGTGGAACATGGAGCAGATAATTCTAAGGGATGAAAAATATTTTAAAATGGGCATGTGAATTTGGATATGAAACCATTATAAAATGTTTCGTGGATCGTGGATTAAATGTTCAAGGAAATAAATACGCTTTAAAATGGGCATGTAAAAATGGAACTGAAACCACTTGTAAAATCCTTAGTATAACATGGAGCAGTCGTTCAAGGAAATGAAGATGCTTTATAATGGGCATGTGAAAATGGACATGAAACTATTGTAAAATATTTAGTGGAAAATGGAGCCGATGTTCAAAGAAATATAGAGGTTTTATCAGAAGCATGTAGAAATGGATATAATAATATTGTAAAATGTTTAGTGGAACATGGAGTGGATATTCAGCATGCGTTAACTGAGGCCTATTATTATAGACAAAAAAACTATTGTAAAATTTTTAGTGGAAAATGGATTGAATGTTCAAGGAAAAGAATATTTATTAAATTGGGAATGTAAAGATGGAACTGAATATGGAAATAAATTAAATATTTTTTATTTATAAATAAATAATGTAAAGAAAAAAATATCAAATTATTATTATTATTATTATTATTTTTTTTTTTATTTTTAATTTTTTTATTTTTTATTTTTTATTTTTTTTTTTTTTTTTATTTTTTATTTTTTATTTTTTTTTATTTTTTTTTTTATTTTATTTTATCTTTATTTTTTCTAAAATATATAGATATATGTATACTTTCATTGATAATGTCATGCACATTACTATGTATTATATATATATATATATATATATATATATATATATATTTATAAATTTATTTATTTAATAGTGACAACAAACAACAGAACGATCATCACCAAGAAAACTCATATACTCTAAAAGTAATCTAGACATATTTTTTAAATCATTATGATTCTTAATAATAATATCATTATATTTATTCTTAAAAGTATTATAATATTTTATGACCCCATCCGTGGCTAAAACAAAAAGTTTTAAATCACTGTTAAGTACGGTAATAATATCTGGTTGTCTTTTTAATCCTGGCGCTTTTAATTTATGTTGTGGATGGAAATTCATGAGAGCAGAGCAAAGAAGGGAAGAGGCATCAAAGGATTCAGGAAGTCTAATATGTTTCTTTAATAGTTTATCCCATCTATCCTGCTTAACTATATAAGATCTAATATTATCATAAGTATAATTTATCGGTGAAATTTCTTTTAATTCTTCCAGGGTTATATTAGATCTTTCAAACTCAAATCTAAATCTTCTTGAATCAATAAGTGCATCATCCACTGATTTATTAGATAATAAATTTTTCATTAATGTATCATAAGCTCTAGCACGTTCCTTACGGTAATGTTCTATTTCATCAATTAAAACATTGAATATTTTTGGATCATAAATACTATCACCAATACTACCAAGAACATTTAATTTTGAAAATCCTAAACGAATATCATCGGGATAAATGTTTGAACTTACTCGTTGATCTTCCTTTTCTATTAAAGCATCCATAGGGTATTGACATTTATTTAAGGGTAAAGCTTCTGGTTTTTTATAACTTTTTTTCATACGTTCAAGAATTTCAACTCTCGTTTTATCACCTGCAGCAAGAATTTGATATGGCTGTTCATTTTCATCTTCCAAATATACTGAAAAGAAGATATTTGATTCAATAATTTTATTATGTAATTTGAAATTATCAATACTATGTTCATTAAATGGCTATATATTTTTTAATTTTGATATATTTATATACAGTAATTAAAATATTACATTTATAATTGAATAAATATTGAATTTATTATATATATATAAGATTAATTATATAAAATACCATTAATAATAATAATAATAATAACAATATATATATATAATTATATAATTATATTATTATTATTAATATTATTATTTTATCAATTTTCAATATTTATTTACAAAGTCTGGTTCTACTGCTTTATTCTTCCATGTAATAATTGGACTATCACCAAGAAAGGCAAAATATGTAAAAGTTGGGGTAACTAAAACTACAGAAGCTGTTGAGCCAGAACTTTATTAAAGTTGTAATCATGATGATAAATATTTTATTAATATTTAAGATAATATAATAATAAATAAAATAAATTTTATAATAATTAATTAAATGTAATTTATTTTTCAATTTTATTTTTCATTTTTCCAAAATTATTATATATATATGTAATAAATTGTATATATATTGAATATTTATTGCATATACCAGAACAAGCAATCAAATAATTCAGGTGTATATTTTGAGCAAGATAGTAACTCTTTATGTAAATTTGTGTAAGTTTTAATTAATGCTTCTTTATAATTTCCTGCTTTAAAATCTGGTAATGCACATAATTCAAATGGAAAACGTTGTTTTAAGAAAGAACTTGCGATACTTCCACAATGACCATCAAAAACTAATAAATATTTTTTATCATTTTGAATTTTGAATATTTATCATAATATAATTATATATATATATATATTTTATAATTTGAAGAAATACATTTGCAATTAGTATTTTTGTACTTTATATAATTATAGTTCATTTTTAATATATTAAAATGTTTAATAAAAATTTATTTGAGTTTATATTAATTAATATTGGAAAATTTTCCAAATAAATTAAATTTCATTCATATAACTAGCTTTAATTTATTTTAATAATTATTATGTTCTTGTGTTAAAAAAACAATGATATTAATAATTTTCTTTTATTTTCCAATAAATCAGTAATTTACTTTAAATTAATTTAATATATATATCTATTAAATATATTTAATGAATATATATATATTTTTTTACCTTTAATTTAAAAAATTTATATATTAATTATTACTTATTTTTTTTTTAAAAAAAAAAAAAGAAAAAAGAAAAAAGAAAAGAAAAGAAAAGAAAAAAATAAATAAATAAATAAATAAATAAATAAATAAATAAATAAAAATTTAATATAGAAATGTTCATATACCTCCATATAATTTATAATTAGCTGATTCATCGTTTAAAATTCCAGTTATAATTGCTTCTGGATTTGGGGGTTTTGTATCACCAAATACAGAAGTTTTATATTTTGAATAATTACTTCTAACATATTTTATAAGGTCATCAATAACTAAAATTCTATCTTCTTTTGAAGGTTCATTGGAGTTTCCACCAACACTAATCCCATATGATTCAAAATTTTCTAAATATGTTTTCATATTCTTTTATATTCTTTTATATATGTATATATAATAATATTTTAAAAATTATAAAAAAATTATATATTTGTTTATTATTAATTAGTTTATAGATATTAATGATAATATTGTATTAATAAAATTGATTCTTTTTTACAATATAACTTTTAATATTAAGAAAAAAAAAATATTCACTTTCATTTAATAAAAAAAAAAAAAAAATAAAAATAAAAAAATTAATAAATAAATAAATAAAAAATAGTATAATAAATAAAATAATATAAAATTTTAAATTAAAATCATATCTATAAATATATATGTTAAGAGTCAGGAATTTAATGTTTATTAACTTCAATATTTCAATTAATTTCTTCTTATGGGTTAATTTTTATTAATTTTTCTCTATTAGGCTATTTTTATTCATTTTCAAAATAAATATGATTTTAAAATAATTGGCACAAATAATTAATTTAATAACTTTCCTTTAACACTTTATATTCTTTATTTTATGTTGCCTATTTCCCCTCCCCCAAAAATTCGAATTTCAAAAAAGATTTTATATATTTAAATTTTCTCATTATTAAAATATTAATGATAGATGATTTAATAATTATTATTTCCTAAATACTTTGCAATCGATAAGTATAATTTGCAGATGGATAAGAATCATCTATTTGTATATAACTCATGATAACGTTTATTATTTTATTATACCTTTCATCATTAAAGTTTGTATTATGATTATATTAAATTAGGTAACCCCTTTCACGCTAGGTTTAATAATATATTAATATTATATTTATTGTTAGAATGCAAGAATGCATCCATTTCACACAAAGAATTAGCACTCAATTATATTTCCCTTAAATATTTAGGATAATATATTTTAAATTATTTTGTATGGGATCTCTGACAATATAGCAAAAAAGTGTCAAGGACATTAAATATCAAAAGTATATTAAAAAATTTAAAAAAGTTCATGAAATGGAACGAATATGAAAACATCCAAAAAAGAAGAAATTGAAAAAATATATATGATAAATATAATATTATAGTACTATATATGAATAATTCATACATGAAGAAATAATAAATAAAAAAAAAAAAAAAAAAAAAATGAAAATATGAAAAAAGGAAAAAAGGAAAAAAGATAAATGGAAGAAAAATTATACTATTTTTTATCAAAGTTAATTAATAACTTAATAATATCGATTACAAACAACTGCAATAAGCATTTGTACTAAAAACATTCATTGCTTAATGTTTGGATTTTTTACCATCACTCTCGGTACCATGAGAATTAAGATGGCCTTCCCACAGTGAATCCCATAGAAGGTGATATGTCCTTAATTATTTATCTCTAAACAATTTAAACCATTTATACTATAATATTAATTAAATTAAAATTAATCATTCCTTCTTTCCAATTACGTTTTGATAAGTTTTTTTTATGTGTATATAAAATATTTTAATCAAATATAATGTTAATTATATTAATCAAATATAATTATTTTTTTTAAAAAAAAATAAAAATAAATAAATAAACTTTTATTAAATAATTTTAATAAAAGTTAATATATATGTTTTCTTTATATTAATACTTTTTTTTATTAATTTTTTTTTTTATTTTTTAAAGGTTAATATATATAATGAATATATATGAATAAGTATAATTATTAAAAATTAGCATAACCATATTATTTCTTTTTTTTTTTTTTTTTTTTTTTTTTTTTTTAAATATATAGCTAATGATATATAAAATTGAGAGTAATTAATAAATGCATAATTTAATAATAAATAAAAGTATATAATAAAAATTATATATTATTACATATTATTAAAATAATTTCAAACCATTAATTTTTTTTTTTTTTTTTTTTTTTTTTTTTTTTTTTTTTTTTGTCCGTTATTAATAAGGAGTTTTTATGAATAAATAAATACAAATAAATACAATAAGAAAAATTTATATTTTTCTTTATATTATAACTAACGTTGATTTCCATTTTTTTTTTTTTTTTTTTTTTTTTTTTTTTTTAAAATATATATATATATTATAAATATATTTTATATTAATAATTAATAATATCCATCAATTTTTTTTTTTGTTTGTTTGTTTGTTTGTCTGTTTGTTTAAACAATCTATATAATTAAAATAATAATAATCTTATAGATTATTATAATTTTTTTATTGTTTTTAAGAAGGAAACAATTAAGAATTAAATTACAAATTATATTGTAATTTTTTTTTTTTTTTTTTAAATAATTATTTATAATTATTTCATGAGTACCAACATAAATCAGTTTTATGTGTTTCTACAAACTCCTTTACAACATTATCATCAATATCTAAAATGAAATTTTCTGTAGATAACAAAGCTTTACACATCATTTCAACTTCTTTTTCAGTCCATACACCATCGGTATATTTTGAAAGTTTTTTAGCATCAAGTTTAAAATTTACTTTCATGCCATGATTAATTTGATATTGATAAGCAAGGAGAATAGATGCAAGGAAAATACGATGATTTGTACCATACTCACCAACTGCTTCTTTATGATTTGAAAGAAGTGCCTCACCAAATCTTTGAGAATAAACTAAGGCATACAAAAAAGTTCTAATATCAATTTTGCATTTGCGAGCAATTTTCTTAATAAATGGATACAATTCTGGTAAATATCTAGTTTTTGGGTGTTTTAAATTATTGCTAGAGGTTGGTAATACAGATGTTAATATTTCAGCTGCAAATCCTATAATTCCTGATTTATCACAAAGACTTGTTGAAGACTTCTTTTTCTGAGGCTTGGATTTTTTGCTCATTGCATCATGAAAGTGAGTTGACTCTGGCGAACAAGTAAGTCCACTATCCTTTAAAATATGATTATTCTTAGGTGATGACGCTGATGATAAAATAGAAATAGTAGATGATGAAGTAGTAGATGAAGTAGAAGATGCACTTAAATTTTCAGTACTTTGAGTTTTATTAGTACCAGCAGTAGTACTAGCAGAATGACTAGTAAGAATATTACTTATTACTGGAGATATATTCATGACATTAGCGCTACTAGTAGTCGTGGAATACATCATTGGTCTTCTAATTTTTTCTTGTTCAATAGTAGTATAATTTGATTTTGTCGAACTTCCTATAGGAAGTACATGTGGAGATTTATTATTTTTACTAAGAATAGTTGCGGAACTAATAATTTGGGTATCATTTATTGTATTTGAAGTAGAGTTAACATTATTAGTAGTTGTCGTGCTAACTATTTCATTAGAATTCATTAAAATATTTCCATGATTAAAATTATTAGTATAATATTCTATTGGTAATAAACTTTTAATTTGGGTATTATTACTTCTTAAATTATTCATACTTGATGAATTTGTTGAAGAAGAAATTTTATTAATAAGAGATGCAGATTTATTTGGGGTATTAACAATTTTTTCATTTTGTCCTAAACTAGAATTAACAATATAAGTAATGGTATTACTATCATTGATTAAATATTGCTCATTATCATTACAATAACATGAATTTAAAATTGTTGAAGTATTATTACTTAAACTATTTCTATTCATGTTCATATTAGCAGTAGCATGGGTAGTTGATGTTATTGGCATTGGAGATGTGTAATATACTGGAGATACATATGTTGTAGATACTAGTGGGTCATTAAGGCTAAAATTTTCTAAATTAAAATTTGGAATAAGTGAAGTTGGTGTCTTCATTTTGTTATTATTTTCTCTATTACCTTCACTTGATAAAAAATATACAGTATTAAGATTACTAAAATTTATATTATTTAATGATTCACTTTTATTATTAAAATTTGAATCATTAAGGTTCTTTTTAAATTCACTTTCAGATGTACTTTGTAATGATTTTGAAGGTTGAACACTAGGAGTTTTACTTATTTTATTATTATAACTTAAATTTTTATTTTTTACTATATTTTTAAGATCTTTCTTTAAGCATTGATTATTACTGTTATTATTAATATTATAATTTTTATTGCTTATAATTTCAAAAGGTAAATTATTTTTTTTGTTTAAATTATCATTAATATTTTTTTTTAAATTATCATTAATATTTTTCTTTGCTATATAGTAATTAATATTATTGTTATTAATATAATTATTACTATTGTTATTTATATTATATAATATTTCAGGTGATACAAAAGGTATAGTTCTTCTTTGGTATGGAATATAATACAATTTATCTTTATTATATATATGATTATAAGAATATTCCATAAATAATGAATTATTACCCATTTTATTAAAAATAAAGATAAAAAAAAAATATTATCGTATTTTATACTCTTTTTTATTTTAGCAAATAAGGAAAAGAATATTGTTTAATATATGATAAATAATTATGTTTTTATAATATAATGAAATGCGCTTTCTATGTGTATAGTTTATTATTTTTTATTTATAATTATCCTCAGATTTTGATAATTTATTAAATAAAAAAATATTGTCCAATATCAATTTATTTTAATGAGTTTCTATTTTTATTTGTTTTTTATCTTTTGTTTGTTTTTATTATTTTTTTTATAAGTTTTTACCAAACTTTCTCCAAATAAAAAAAAATATATATATATAAGAGATGAAAAAATAATACGAAAAAAATAAATAGTAAAATGTTTGAATATGATGAAAAAAAACGATTTAAAAAACTAAAACCAGTATACGAAAAATAAAAAAGAATAAAAAAGAATAAAAAAGGAAAAAGGAAAAAAATAAAAAAATAAGAAAAAAAAAATTAAAAAAAAAAAAAAAAAATTATTTAACTTCTATGGTAAATTGATTTAATACATTCCAGTTATTATTTTTGAATAAAATTTTCAATAGATATTGAAATATATTTTTAAAACATTAATGATAAGTATAATGTTTTAAAAAAAATAATAATAATATATTATATATTGATTAATATATTATTAAAATATCTATTTTTAATATACAATATATAAAATATAGTATACAATAATTAGAATAATATAAAATTCAAAAAATAAATTAGTGTTTTTTTTTATATCTTTACTAAACTCAATTTATAAATTTATTATTAAATATATTTTTATTATTAACAGATATTTACATATATACAAGTTTTAAACTATTTTATCTTGTTTTTTTTTTTTTTTTTTTTTGAAAAAAAAAAAATACTACTTAATCACTATTCTTAAATATATATTTTTATATATAACAATTGTTTTCTTTAGTATTTTTATAAAATAATTATAAAGAAGAGAAAAAAAAAAAGAAAAAAAAATTAATAAAAAATTTTTTATATTTATTTAAAAAAAAAATGGTTAAAAATAAATTTAAATTTTAAAATTAAAATTAAAATTAAAATTAAAATCATAAATTCATTATTTAATATATTATAATAAAAATTGTTATATTATATATAATAATTTTAATATTAATTAAAAAATATTAATAATTTTAAATGTAAATATTAAATATAATAATGAATGTTATAATTACCTTTAATTATTATGATATATATTATATAATTATAATTATATTAGTATTTGTTATTTATATTAATAGAAAGTAATTTTAAAAATTCTAAATAAAAATAAAGTAAAAAAAACTTTATTTCCTAGTCTATAATATATAATCAATATTTTGTAATTTAAAGTTTATATATTATAATATATTTAATTATATATATAATATTATTTTTAATAATTTATAATTTAAATTAAAACTTTATTATTAGTTCTTTCTTTTTTTTTATTATGAGAAAAATAAAATTGTCAATGATATATATTAATACATGGGATATATATAAATAATATATGTATCATTGTATCATAATATATAATACAATAATGTAAAAAATTTTGAAATAATAACATAGAAAATAATATTTTAGAATATATAGTAATATATTTTAATATTCGTTTATTATGTTTTGGTATATATTGTAATATAATTGAATGTAATGTAATATAATCATCAGGTGGGGAGGACAGAAATCTAAATAAAACACAGAAAAAATGATTATTTAGGTGTAGCTATAAAAAATATTATTATTCAGAAGATAATACTATATTAATATAATTCCGATCTTTTTTTTTATTTTAAAGAATAAGGCTTAGAATTACACGTGACTTTCTTTATTTGGTAAACCTTTTGTCGAATGAATAATAATGATACAACATAAATAATAGTATCATTATTACTAGTAAAATAATGACTTTCAAAAAAGATCATCCATTTTTTTTTTAACTTTAAATAATTTACAATGTTCAACAAATATAAAAATAATATCATGATATTACAATAAATTAGCATATGAAGAAATATAATATTTCTTTTTTCATTTCTTCTATCTTTAGTTTAATTAACTAACTTACTTATTTGACTTTTATTATATAAAAATATAATAAAAAGTCGTCACATTAACCCCTTAAAATCAAATGAATAATTAAAGAATAAAAAAAATTGAAATAAAATAAAATGAAGAATAGATAAAAGAGAAAGACAAATAATAAAAATAAATGAAAAAAAATTTATTTTTATTGATGATACAATTTAATATTAATATTTGAGATTATAATGAATAAATTAATTATAATGAACTAATTTAATAATTAAATTTAATCTTATAAAATATCCACTTAAAAAAAATTTTCTAATTATTATTTTTAATTTATCATTTATAATTTTTTTATCATTTATTTATTTATATTTATATTTATTTTTTTTTTTTTTTTTGTAAAAAAAATTTGTTTATATCATTTATTATGACCGAAATTGTCTAGAAAAAAAAAAAAATAAAAATAATCATTATATATATACTGAGTATTTCTTTATTTTTTTTTAATTATTTTATTCAAATATTTAAATATATTATTATTTATACTATATATTTTTTCACAAAAAAATTTTTTTTAAAAAAAAATTTATCTATTGTGGTTCGTTTTAATGAAGTTTATTAAAAAGTATTTATTTTTAGTATTATGATATAATAATATTAATAAAATAACTAAAGGTTAAGACTTATAGTCCATAATCTAACTTTACTGAAAAATCATATAATTTACCACTTTTTATAGCAAAACAATTTTGTAAATATAATATTAGTTTAAGAAATTTAATAATTTACCACTCATAATAGCAAAACAATTATTATATTTATTAAAATTGTTATATTGAAAAATAATAAAAATACCCAAATATTGGTTAATATGCATATTTATATATAAAAATAAATGTTATTAATATTTTTATTAAATTTTAGTTTTTTAACTTTTATTTTCTTAAAGGAGAATTATTTTTAAAACTAAACATTAATAATTTATAAAAATAAAATTAATATAAATATTCAACATTTTTATTTTTTACTTTATTTTAATAATTATTTATTAATGATATATTGATAATTCCAAATATATTAATATTTTTGTGTTCTTAATAGATTTAATTATTTTTATACCATTATTGAGTAGTTAAATTATATTGTATTTTTTTAATTATATTTAATCCGATATTTTTAATTTTTTATTTCATAAAAAATTAAATATGAAGTAATAAAGATTATAACATAAAATATAAAAGTACAAATAAAAATACCTATTTTATTATTTATGAATTGTACATATTTTGAATATATCGTTTATTATTATTTTTCTTTATTTATAATAATTATTTAAAAATTTTAATTAGGACCATTTTAGGGCAAAATTAATATTTAGGAAGACTTTTGATGGGATCATTTTTTTAATATTTATTAATTAATAAGCTTTTATTATGAAAAATTATTTATTAATCTTAAAAAGTATTAATTTATTGTTTTAATATTATTAAAAATTATACTTTTTTACTAATTTTTTTTTCTTAAAGATACTCTATATGAAAATCGAATTTGAGAATACTTTCTTTATAGGTTAACAAATAATAAATAAATACAAATATATATATTATATATATATTTAAGATAATATATCATATATTACATTATATAAATAATATATTATAATTCTGTAGTTGACAAGTCATAGATTTTCATTTAAACCTTAATATTATTAAAAATTTTATTTATATATAAAGAATATATATGTAATATATGTGTGTAACTCTAATTCTATTGATAATTGATAATATTAAACATGAAATAAATGAAATAAAACGTGATCTATTTTTATTTTTATTTTTATTTTTTAATATTATAAACTTTAGAAATTTGGAAAAGATTGTTATAGGATTCAATATTTAAAGTATAAAAGTTTTTTTGTATGTAATTTATATAAAAAAAGTTGCATATAGGATTTTTGATAAAAAATTTTTATATTTAAAAATTTTTAAATATAGCAAAAAAAAAAAAAAATTGACAATTAATATTTTGTTTAGAATATATTAGAATATATTATATATCTTAATAAATATGACAAAGTTAAATTATTAATTTATTATCATTAAATAAATGATATATATAAATAATTAATAATAAATTTAATAGCTATAAATACTTGATATTAAAACTTGTTATTAAAGTCAGTATTTTAATGTAACTTTTTGTTGTTAATGATTTAATTTTATATGTGTCTTTTTATTTTTTATTTTATTATTAATGAAGAAATAACAATATATGATAATTAAATTAGAATTACTCAAATTCAAGCATTTTATATGATTTTATCGTATAAAATGCTTTTATTCATTAATATAAATATCAATTATAAAACACTTTAATTTTTTAATAGTTAATTAATATTTTTTTTCTGTATTTTATAATAATTTTATCTTTGTTTTTTTATTATTCATTTTACTTTAAAAATTGATGTCACAATACATAAAATTTATATTAATTATATCTAATTTATCATTATATATGAAATGCGTTTATATCGAATTTTAATAAGCTAAATTTTATTAAATATTAAATTTTATTTTATTTTATTATTTTTTTTTAAATAAATGATTCTAAAAATTTTTATTATTATTATTATTTTTTTAAGTATAAACAAAAATATTGAAATTACAGTTTGTAATATTTAATTTAATTATTATTAAATTCGATATGTATATTTATAAATTTATTATTACTAAATTAATTTTTTAATCAATTTTATTATAATTAAATATTAATCTCCATTATAAAAATATTATTTTTATTAAAAACATTTTTTTTTTTTTAAATTTAAAAAATAAAAAAAAAAAAAAAAAAAAAAAAGCTCAAAGTAATAAAGTTATTAATAAATATTGATTAGTGATCCATATATTTTTTTAATACTTCTTCTACAATTTTAAATTCAGTACTTTATTTATTTAATACATAGTAATAGAAATAATGAAATAATGTATTTAATTGATTCTATTGATACATGTAATTATAATCAATTATTTTTATTTTGAATTTATTTTATCAATGAATAATTTAAATATTTAAATAATAATTTAAATATAGTAATAAATCATTTTAAACCTTTATATTGTATTTTCTATAATTAATTAAAGATATTTGTTGCAACGTCAACAATTAGTAATATGTAAAAGTTTTAGATTATTTCATATTTTTATAGAATTAAAATTTATGTATTTAGTAATATTAGATCTGATACAAATATATATATTAAATTTGTTATTATGACTGATTGATAAGGACTATAGATTTTATTAATATAAGTTGTTTTTATGGAATCTTCTCGTATTTTAAAATTAAATAGTTTAAAATAAAATTAAAATTATAAAGATTTTTATTAATAGTTCAATATCAATTATAATCATAAATAAAGAATATAAGTTTGAATAAATAGTTACAAATAATTTAATTAAAAAATATACAGTAGATATATAAATATTTATTTTTTGTAATTATTAGTATATCTACAAATATTTGTTAAATATACTAATAATACATAAGATATATAATGCAAAAAAAAGAATAATAGTAAATAATGTTATAATAATAATATTAATAATTACAATAATAAAATAAATAAATAAGATTAAATAAATAAATAATAATTAATTTTCAATTGTGTAATTGAATAAAGAATTTCTTATTTGATTAAATAATAAATTTGTTCATTTTTTCCCTATAAAATATTCAATTATTTAATTATTGAATATTTTGATGATTTATTATTAATTAGTCAAAATTGGTATATTTATAATTGAAAATATTATTAATGCTATTAATAATTTTTAGTTTTTTAAAAAAATTAAATATATAAATTTTTTACGAATAAAGTTAAAAATAATTTTAAAAGTTAACTATTACTATATTAAAAAATAAATATATAAAATTATAAAATTATTTAAAAAAAATTTGTTGTAACTTTTTAATATAAATTTTTTTTGAAACAATTAAAAATATATTATTTATAAAATAATTGTACATGATAATAAATTAAATATTTTTAATATAAATATTTTTTAAACAAACATATAATATTTCTATTCTAAGATTAAATTTAATAATTAAATGATATAACATAAAATTGGAATGATATTATAAATTATATATATAATTTTTTTTTATGTTTTTATTTCTATGAATTTAACATTTTTTTATAATTAATTTTTTATGAATTTTTGTTTTATAATATTAATGTTATATACTTAATATAGAAATTAACAATTATATATTTAAAATTGTTAATAATATAGATAAAATTTTGAAATGAAAATTTATTATTTAATAAAATTATTTATATAGATGATTTAGATTATTATAATTTGTAAATAAATTTTAATAATAACAAATGTAAATGCATAATATATTTAGAAATAATACTTTAAAATAATATTCATTAAATTGTAATTTGTTAATTATAATGACAAAATATTTTATTGAAAATTAATATTTATTCACTATTTTATACATTAATAAAAAAGAATTATTAATAATTAATTAATAAATTTAGTTACATAAGACTATATATAAAATTATACATATACAATATATACGAAATAACTTTACATTATTATGTTTCTATTAGAATTTATTGATTATTAATATTAAATACTTTTAGATTACAAATAATATGTATATCTATAAAGTTGAAATTTTAAAATTTTCTGATAATCCTTTAATAATATCTAACAGAGGCTGATGACCAGCTTTATCAATGTAAATTACTTTAATAATATTCAATCTCAATATAATTTTAATATTTAGAGTAAATAAAAAATTAACGAAATGTTTTTTGTTAAGAATATATGGAGTTGTTTCAGCACTGTTAAATTTTGAAATAATTATTAATATATTTATATTGGGATTATAATGCGTAATATCATTTGTTGTATAACATAAAAATTGTTTATTAAATAACAAAAAAAAAAAAAAAAAAAAAAAAAAAAAATTATTTCTTTACATATTATAATATTAAATAGAGTTATTTAGATAGTTATTTAGATAATTTGTATTTTAATAAAATGAGATGCATAAAGATTTTTTTAATATTCAATATTTTTAAAAAAAGACCTAACTCATTTTTAATTGTATATTAAAGTAAAAGATATAATATTTTTAATTATTCTAATCATAATATAAAATACATATTATTTTGTTAAAAAAAATAATTGAAATATTAATAAAATAATTGTAAAGTATTAATAATTAAATATATATATATTAATAATTATTTTATAGTATATATTTAATATATATAATGAAACATTTTAATATTTATAACTATTTTCATTTTTTTATTTCTTTTAAAATTTTAATCATGAAAATAATGAAAATATTTTCTATCGATTATTATAATATATTATTATTATTATTATTATTATTATTATTTGTTTTAAATAATTAAATACTATTATTTTACATTACTAAATTAATTGCTTTCAAAATAAAGAAATTTTATTGAAGATAATCTTTTTTATAATATGTTTAATTTTTATTCAAAAGTAATAAGATTATAATTTTTATTTTAATTTTTTATCAATTTAATAAATTATTATATTAAATTTTACTAATTATCATTTTCTTGTTTTCAACTAATTGATATTTTTTTTGTCAAAATTTCCACTAGAATTTCTTTTCAGTGGTTTTAATATCTAAATCATCTTCATCATTAAAAATATTATCTTTTTAAACATTTGGGTATTTTTTGAACCAATCTTGTATTCCTTTGAATTTTTTCAATACAATACATGCCTTTTGGATAAGCTTGTGAATATATATAACATGAAAAAGCAGCTTTATATTCTTTTGCACATAAACCTTTTGTTATATCACCTAAACATGGGCAATTCCAATTAATTTCTCCAGTTTCTGAATTAAATGAAAAATCATTATTAGAAGGCTTATTTCCTTTCTTTTCAGTTTTACTTCCAAAAGGCTAAATTTTAATTATAAATTTTTAACGAAATTTGCAAATAGCAGTTAATAATTACATGAGGAATAGTATAATATTATTTTTTAAATAAAATTAATTATTCTTATTTTCAAATTTAGGAAGAACTAACTAATATGTAATTTTGAATTTGCTTAAAATAAAATGACCTATTATATAATAATATGAAATTTATATGTATATTAAACAATTTATGAATATATAAAAAAAAAACAAACAAAACTACTATATATTTTATATAACTATAAATAAAAAATTATTAATATTATTGAATGCTTCATAAGAATATTCATATTAATTTTATTATTTATATATTTCGAATTTAAAATTATGTATTAAATAAAATTATTTCAAAATTGTTGAAATTTAAATTGAAGAAGTTTTTATAAGAAATATTGAAATTTTATATAAAAGTCAAGATATAGTTACCAAATTTTTATTTCTGTATATTTATATTCTCTTTTACATTTATATATTATAAAAAATATAATTTATCATAAATCTTAATAAATATAATGAAATAGATATATTAAAGAAAAAAAGTAGAATTTATTTTCTGCAAATTAAACTTTTAAGAAAAATTAAAATTTTATTGGTCAATTAATTTAATTCTTAATAATATTTTTTTTCCTTAATATATTACTAATAAAAAAATGATATGATATTATTAATTATCTTCTTCATTAATAAATAACTAAAAAACTAAATAACTAAATAACTAAATAACTAAATAACTAAATAACTAAATAACTAACCAACCAACTAACCAATTTACTAACTAACTAACTAACTAAATAAATAAATAAATAAATAAATAAATAAATAAATAAATAAATAAATAAATAAATAAATAAATAAATAAATAAATAAATAAATAAATAAATAAATGCTTAATTAATTGATTAAATAATTATATAATTAATAAAGTGTTAAGTTAATAAATAATAATGATTCTTAAACTTTACTAAACGTGATTAACATTATTATATTACTAAAACATTAATTTATGTTTTCTATATGATATCTTTAAAGGAATAATATATTATTATTATATTATTATCTATATAATTATATATTTCTTAATAGTTTTTTTTTTTTTTTATTAGAATTTTTATATATTATACAGTTTTTATTTAATTTAAATTAAAATAAAATAAAATAAAATAAAATAAAATTAATTTTAACATTTCAAAATTATAACAATATTTTTTATTTAATATTAAATTAATTTATTAATTATATATTAATATTTTTTTTAATATTCTTATCTATATTTTCATATATTATTTTTCTTTTTGTACAGCGTTTGTAATTTAAAGGTAAATTTAAACGTTATATTAATTCATGTCAAATGTGTATTATCATGTTGGATGATTTCATATAATATTTAATAGATTACTATTCATTTGCCCCAAAATATACTTCTTTATTGCCTAATTAAACGATTCTTGAATAAACAATTGTTAATATAAATATAATATAAAAGTAAATTAATTTGAAAAGATTCCTATTAAATATACAAAAAATTATTTTAAATAATAATTACGTAAGAATAATTTAAATGTCTATATTTATTATTGTAAGAATTAAAATAATTGTATTATTTAGTATAATAATTATTAATACCATAAATTCTCATTTTACGAATTGGATCTTTTTTGAAATGATTTTTGTTTTTCAATTTTAATAGATTTATTTATTTTAATAAAAATATAAAATAAAATTTGATTTTGGTACAATCTAAAATTTAAAATTAATAAATAATGAATAGTAAATTATTTAGTATATAAATATTAATATAATAAAGTAAATTTGTTAATAAATAAAAAATAATAATTATTAATTTTGTTTTATGGATATATTCAATATTTGTATATATTATTTGAAAATAATATATATATATATGTATTATTACAATTGGATTTATAAAAACATAATGATAATTTCAAATTTTTTACTAATTTAAAATAAGGTTTATTTTTTTAAATATGTTAATTATTATATTACTAATTTGAATTAATTCAAATTTATCAATTATAGCATATAAGAAATGAATGCAAAGAGAAAAGAATTAAGAGCTTTAAATGAAGCAGCTTGGGAGAAAAGAATAGGTATTTTTATACATTATAATATGAAATAATAAAAAAAAATATAATTTAATTTTTAATATAATAAATTATCTTTACAGATTTATCCAAAGAGAAGCTTGATGCTTCAATCAAGAAGAATACTTCATTTGTTAAAAAACTTAAGGTATCTCTTACAAGCGAAAAAAAAAATGAATTACTTAAAGACATAAAATCATTAAAATTAGAAAAATATATAGCTGAAGTTGTTTCAGCTATAGCCGAAGCAAAATTAAAAAATCAAGCTGATATTGCGGCAGCTGTAGAAATTTGTTCATTACTTCACCAACGTTTTACTGATTTTTCAAAATTACTTCAAGATGCATTATTAAAGCAGCTTAACCCAGGAAGTTATTCCAGCAATAATATTTCAGGTGAACAAAAAGAAAAAGAAGACAGTGCAAGATTAGCTAGACAAAAATCAGTATTACCTCTTTTTATTGAATTATATCTCGTAAATGTATTTCGTGATATATCTTTAAACAAAGAAAAAGAAATGCTAGTAGTCACTGTTTTGAAAAAATTAGTAAATTTTTATATATATATTATTAAATAATTATATCATTTATATATATACATAAATTTAAAAAAAATATCATACTGGAGTTTTTATTAAATATATATATTTACAAATTTTTATAATATAGTTATCAATTGGTAAAAATATTCATAATAATATAGCATTAGCTGTAATTGTTATGTCTAATTATGGTAGGGAGTTAACAGGGATAATTCCTCAAAAACAAGAAGTAAAAGAAGATGATAAAAAAGATGAAAAGGAAGATGATTCATCAAAAAGTGAAACTATCTCAACCAAAGAAGAAAATAAATCGAATGATGACGTAATTAAATTTTATGAATTAAATATAAAAATATGTTAAATCATATATATTTAAATAATAATAATAATAATAATAATAATAATAATAATAATAATAACTACAACAACAACAATAAATTATTAAATTATATAAATTTATATATTAGGATGATATAATATCAGTTCCAAATGAAGTTAAAGATAGGTTAAAAGTATATATTTCAGATTATTGTAATGCAGTAGAAACTCAGTTGAATAAAGCATATGAGGTAATGTATTAATTATTTATTAAATATTATATTTTTTATTAACATTTTCAAATAAATATATAAATATACATATATATATACACCTAAATATATTGAATAGTTAATAATAATTAATAATTTTTATATTTCTTTTCTAAATAAAAGAATTTAAAAAAAATGGAAAAATCTAACCATGAAAATAGTATTGCTCATGGTAAAATTAATGAAGAAAGAAAAGAAAAATATCAAAAGTTCCAAAAAGTTTTTGAAAATTATTATAATAATGCCAAAATATTATTTAAGTACGTTAATAAAACGATTCCTGAATTTAAAGACGATGAAGATGATTCATTAGGTATTTCATTTAAAATTAGTTTAAATGATAAAAAATTGGTAAGCGATTTTTATTATATTATATTATATTATATTTTTATATATTAATGTTTATATTTTTTATGTATTTTATTTTTATATAAATTATAATAAATTATAATGCAATATCAAATTATTTATACATTTAATAATATATGATATCTATCTATTTATCTATTTTCATATATTTATTTATTTATTTATTTATTTATTTTTTTTTTTTTTTTTTTTTTTTTTTTTTTTTTTTTTTTATTTGTTTTCTTTTCTCAAATTGGTATAAAAATATTATTAATAATTACAATACAACAAAATTATATTAAAAATATTAATAATAATTAAAAAAAAAAAAAAAAAAAAATCAACAATAATTGAATTAAAATTATATTAATATCATAGGATACATTCCAAAGTGATATTTGGGAGGATGAAGATTCAAAGGTATTTTATGAACAAACTATAGATTTAAAACTTATGATACCTAAAAATTTATTGAAAAGTAAAAAAGAAAAAAAATCAGAAAATGATATTAAAGATTCAGAAAAATCCTCAAATGAAAATCTCGAACAAGCTTCTCCATTTGCAATTTCAGAACTTGAATTAGAAAAAATTTTAAAAGAAAAAAGTGAAAAAATGGAAAAGAATGGAGATATTGATGAAGTTGAACCTGAAGATGAACCAATGACAGTAGAAGATAAACGTAATATAAATCCATTAGCACTTGAATCTATATTAGAGCGTCTTCCATATGCGTTAAATCGTGATGCTATTGATCAAATTGCTGTTGATTTTTGTTTTGTTAATAATAAGGGTTCTATGAAAAAATTAATTAAAACTTTAGTTAATGTTCCACGTCAAAGATTAGATTTATTACCATATTATTCACGGTTAATTTCAACATTAAATAGATGCTTCCCAGAAATTGGTGAATCCGTTATTAATGAATTAGAAGCTGAATTTCATAGATTACAGAGAAAGGGTGATCAAATGTTTCATGAAGAAAAAATTAAAAATATAAGATTTATTGGTACATATATGATTATTTATTGTTATTTATTACTATTAGTAGTGCTATTTTTATATGGAAATATTTTATGATTGCTATTTTATTTTATTTTATTTTATTTTTATTATTATTTTTTCCCCCCCTCTAATACAGTTTATTTATACATTGATTTATTATATAAATAAAAAAATATATAATATAATCATATATAATTTATTTATTCATAATCTATTTATTCATATTTAAAGGTGAATTGACGAAATTTAGGGTTACTCCATTACATGTAGTTTTCCATTGTATACAAGTATTATTAGGAAATTTCAATGGTTTTAATATTGATATACTTTGTAGTTTATTAGAAACTTGTGGAAGATTCCTTTATCGTGTTCCAGAAACTAAAGTACGTCTTGGTAATATGCTTGAAATTATGATGAGAAAAAAAGCAAAACAACATATTGACAATCGTCAAAATCTTTTGATTGAAAATGCTTATTATCAATGTAATCCTCCAGAAAAAATTATTAAACCTGCTAAACAAAGATCACCTATTGAATTATATATAAGAAAAATGATTTATGAAGATCTAGGAAAGTATACTGTTGATCGTATTTCTAAACAATTCAGAAAGCTTAATTGGGATGATCCAGATGTTCTTCGTGTTATTTTTAAGGTTTTCTTTAAGATTTGGAAGTTAAAATATATTAATATTCACCTTATGAGTTATTTAGTTGTTGATTTATCTCATTATCATCCAGATTTTGGTGTTGCTGTAGTTGATAATACTATTGAAGATATTAGAATTGGTTTAGAGGTTTGCCTTAAATATATATAACTTGAAAAATTATAATTAATATTAAAGTTAATGTTAATAAATAATTCTAATATAATTTATTGAGATTATAAATTTTAATTTAATTTATTTTAATTTTTTTTTTTTTATATTTATTTATTTATTTATTCTTCTTCTTCTTCTTCTTCTTATTATTATTATTATTATTTTTTTTTTTTTTTTTTTTTTTTTTAAATTTTGATTTTTTTAATTAATTCATAGCAAAATAATTATAAACATAATCAAAGAAGATTAGCAATGATTAAATTTTTAGGTGAACTTTGGATTTATCATATGATTGAAACCGATACCATTTTTGATATTTTATATACACTTGTTACTTTTGGTCATGGTAAAAAATATATATATTTAATAAACTTTTTTTTTTTTTTTTTATTTTTTATTTATTTATTTTTATTTTTTTTTTTTTTTATTTATTATTATTAAATAAAAAATGTAAGAATATTTATTAATGATAATTTAAAAATATTTCGTTTTAATATATTCTCTAAATTTTAAAAGATCAAGGCAAACCAAGACCAGATGAATTATGTCCTCTTGATGCTCCGCACGATTACTTCCGTATTAGATTAATTTGCACTTTATTAGATACTTGTGGTACCTGTCTTAAAGAAGATAGTAGATTAAATATTTTCTTAGTACTTTTCCAAGTATATATCAAAACCAAATTCCAACCTCCAACAGATATACTTTTTTTAATTCAAGATATTTTTGAAGTAAGTTTTTATAATATTTCATATTAAAAGTAATTTTAATAATATCAATATTTATATTCAGTTCAATTTATTTGTTTATTTATAATGAATTTAATAAATATTAAATTAACTTTTACGAATTATTATATTAAAAAAAAAAAAAAAAAAAAAAAATAGGTTTTCCAACCTAATAAGAAATTATTTAATACATATGAAGAAGCTTGTATTGAATTAGATAGATTAGTTTTAGAAGATCGAAAAAGAAATGAACCTAAAGTTATTTATGATGGTACTAAAAGTGCGCCAGAAGAAGAGGCTGATAATGATAATGATAATGATAATGATGATGATGACGATGATGATGACGACGATGAAAACGATGATGATGATGATAACAATGATGAAGTTATTAATCATGAAGAAGATGAAGATAATGAAGATGATGAAAATGAAAATAATGAAAATGAAGATGAAATTTTAGGTGATGGTAATGATGAAGATGTTGTTGTATATAATCAAGATGATCTTAAACCTACTGAAGAAGAAGAAGAGGAATATAAAAGAGAATTCCATCAAATTATGCAAGAAAGTCTTGATTCTCGTAAAAATGAAAGAAAGATTCAACAATTTGATATCCCAATTCCTATGGGTATTAAAAAAGACTTAAGAGATAATAATAGTGATAGTCAAGATGATGATTCCGAGGAAGAAAAAAATAATGTTGAATTTGTATTGTTAACAAAGAAAGGTAATAAGCAACAAGCTAAGTCTTTATCTGTTCCAAATGATTGTCTCTTTGCTGTATCCGCACGAAATCAACGTGAAATTGAAAGAAAGGAACAAATGAAACTTAAGAAATTAGTATTAAATTATGAAGAGCAAGAAGAAAAAATTAGACATAATAAAAGGAGAATGGATAATCGTAGATACTATCGTGATATTTGGCAATAAATATAAATATATAAAGTTTATTAATATTTAAATAAAAAGAGACAATGAAAATTTTTTAAAAAAAGTTTTTTTATATGAATAATTTAATATATATATATATTTGTTAATATATATTTAATATAACTTCTCTTTTATTATTGTCATTAGTATACATATAAATATATTTATATATATATATTTTTGTATATAAATATATAATATAATAGAATGAGAAGTTTTATTATAAATTTAGAACTATATCACCAAAAAAATAATATATTAAAAATATATACATAAAAAATAAGGAAATAAAATATAAATTTAAGAATCAATAGCTAAATCTCAAATCAAGAAAATCTAATCAATAATCAAGTATAAGAAAGGAACGGGAAAATTATATATATATATATATATATATTCTACAAAAATATTAATAAAAAAATAAAAGAAAATAAACAGAATAATTGGTAATGATTATACTGATTACGTTATTTTATATAAAATTTTTGGTAAATTTGTTATAAAAAGGTTATAAATTTTAAATACTCAATTTGTATTTAAAGTACATTAAATAAAATAAGATAATAATAATAAGATATTAAATAATAATAATAAATTATTATAATAATAAATTATAATAAATAATTACAGATATAATACAAGATATTATAAGGTTGAAATAATAACAGGTAAAAAAAAAGTATTTATATTTAGAAATAATAGATTTATATCTAAAATAATAATCGTTATAACAAAATTATTATTATTTATTATTTATTATTTATTATTTATTATTATCTATTTTTATTTTTTTAATTGATTATTATTATAATGTAATTGTATTTTATTAATATTTGTTTTAAGGCTTTGCTCTAGTTAATTTTATTTAGATTTTTTTTTTTTTTTATTTATTTTATTTTATTTTATTTTTTCTCTTTTTTATAAAATAATAAAAAAAGACAGAAATAATATATACATAAGAAATAAAATAAAAATAATATATATAATTAAATCAACAAATTTTAAAGTTTATTCAATATATTATAGATATAATGATTATTATTATTATTATTATTATTATTATTATTATTATTATTATTATTATTATTATTATTATTATTATTAATTTTATTATTCTTATATATGTATATACTATGAAACAGATAAATTTATTATTATTATTGTTTTAAAATTAAAATCTAATATCATTTTTTACTTTTCTTTTATCTTTTTTAATTTTGAAGTTGTTTTCCATTTTTTAATATAAAAGCAGCTAAATATTCATATGGATTTGGTGGCCTAAAATTGTTGATAATTTTTATTAATATTAAGTACTAATATATATATATATATATATATATATATATATATATATATTTTTTTTTTTTTTTTTTTTTTTTTTTTGGAATGAAAAATATAAATAATAAAAAGAAAAAGAATTTTTTTTATTATAATAAATATAATACCTTTCTTTAACAAGTTCTTTAAGACCTTCAAGTAATACGGGAACAACAGTTTGATCCAAATATGCTCTTGCTGGTAAATTGCATAACTGCTCATATTCCGATGGATTATTTTCAAAATTTTCCTTTTCAGTTTTAATAGCATTCTTTTTTTTGAAATTATAATGTTTTAATTTATTATAAATAATAAGAATATTTAAATAATTTATTATTAAATAATATATAATTTTATTTATTATTATTTTTTTTTGTTTTTTATTTTATTTTATTTTTTAGTTTGGTTTAGCTTAATTTATCTTTTTTTTTTTTTAAATGTGATTATAAGGTGTTATTTTAAAATTAAATTTTATTAAATTTGTTTTATTGATTTACTTCTACATCTGGTGTTAATCCATTTTCTTTATGAAAAGCCATTGGGTCTTCAACATTTTCAACTTTAATATCTTCTTTAGTATCCATATTATTAGGTGAAACTTTATACATGTGAAATGAAAAAAAAAAAAAAAAAATATATATATATATATATATGTAAATTTGATAGTTTAAAAATATATACAAATTATAAAATATTTTTAATTAATTATTATTATATATAGTAAATTTAAATTTTATTTATCTAAAATTTACTTTCAGGATTTGCCATATTTATAACAATATATATAAGTTTAATTTAAAATTGAAATCAGACTAAAATTCAAAATTATAATTATATAATTTAATATATTTAATATATAAAATAAATTAATAAATAAAGAGTTTTATATAAAATTATAAAATTTAAAAATATTTCAGAATTATTTTATAATCAAGTCTACTTTTATTTTTCTGACAATTAAATTGCTAATATATAAATAAAGAATTATTTATTTTTTCAAAATGAAATGTGAAATGTGAAATGTGAAATGTGAAATTTTAAAATATTGTATAAATAAAATAAAAAAATTTTTTTAATGAATTTTATTAATATTATTATTATTATTATTTTTTAAAAATTATAATAAAGTTTAGCCAATAAATTTACTGACAAAACCTTCTAAACTTGTAAAATTGGAAATTTTAATTTTAATAAACTACTATGAATTTTTTTTTTTATTTACTTTGACACAAAAAAAAAAAAAAAATAAATATTTGTTTATAATAAACAATATTGTTTACAAAAAAAAAATTTTTTTTGTCTTTAATTATTGCATACCATGTTTTTTTTTATAACTTTAAATGACATAGTTGTTTTTATTTTTTTGTTATAATTTACAAAAAAAAAAAAAAAAAAAAAATTAGTATTATTTACAATATAAATAATGTATGCATTATGTATTCTATTATTTGAAAAAAATTTTACATATTAATATTTAATTTTAGTAGTTTAAATAAATAAATAAATAAATAAATAAATAAATAGTATAAATGAATATTAAATTAATAAAAAATTAATTATTAAATTATAATTAAAATTTATAATCTGAATTTAAATATTCATGTTTTATAATAGCAATAAAAATAAATTATTATTTTGAAAAGATTATGAATACCTCTTATTTATATATTTATAATAAAAATAATTATAAGTTCATCTAAATATTTCTACCTTTTGTTTGGCTTTTCATAAGTAGAATTTCATAATATTTTTTCAAAAATATTATTAAATTAAGTAATATATAATATTTTTATATATACACATATATATTTATATATATTTTAAATTCAATATATTGAATTTTAAATTCTTGAATCAATATTAATCTATCTTGACTCTCAAGGTAATAAGATTAAAGAAAAATTAACAACTGGTTATCCATGGATTTATCCTTTATATCTGCATTTGGATTTATATATTATATAGTATTGCAAACTTAATTTATTAGCTTTACTTTCATAGTATATATAATAAATTAATATATTAAAATATTTAAGATACCTATTTATGTTTTTATTATGTTTAAATATTGATATTAATATCATATATAAATTTTAATATTTAAATATTTTATAGATTGATATTTGATATAATAAGTGGAATTAGATTATTATTTATAGTGCCAGATATTATATTGGCAATAATATTGTTTATTAACTTTACTAATACATCAGTATAATATAATATTTCTAAAATATTTTTTTTTATCTATTTTCAAAAAAAAAAAAAAAAAAAAAAAAAAAAAAAAAAAAAAAAAAAAAAAAAACTTAAATTATAATTATATAATAAAATGTCAATTTTTATTCATTTATTTATTACCCATTATTATAAATAAATATTTATTTTCCATACTAATAAAAATTAAAATTTAATTTAAATAATTTAATACAAAATATTAATAGTAAAGAATTTTTTATTAATCCAGTTCAGAAGTCTATTATTATTATGATACAATATACATAAATACGTTTTATTATGAATTAATTATGATATTAATTATGATTTCCATATATTTTAAATTAAAATCAAAAAAAAAATTCCATATATTAAAATATATTTACACAGTTTTAATATTATATTTATTAAAAATATATATTTATTCAAATATATATTTTTTTATTTCAGTTTTTTTTTTTAATTAATCATTATATTTTTACCTTTTTTTATGGTTTTAATTTGGTCTGTTTATTTCTTTTATATAAAAATTTCAAATATTTGTATTAAATACAAAAAAAATAAAAATAAAAATAAAAAATTATTTCGAGTTAAATTATTTTTAACCAATCATATTAACAAATATAATAAAAAAGTTTATTAAATTTATAAATTATAATAAATAAGCTAAAAAGTATATTAAAAAATAAAAGAACAAATAAATAAATAACTAAATGAATAATACATAATACATAATAAATATAAAAATAATAAATAATAAATAATAAAAAATAATAAAATAAATAATAATAATAAATAATAAATAATAAAAAATAAATAATAAATAATAATAAAATAAATAATAATAATAAATAATAAATAATAAATAATAAATAATAATAAAATAAATAATAATAAAATAAATAATAATAAATAATAAATAATAAAATAAATAATAATAAATAATAAATAATAAATAATAAATAATAAATAATAAATAATAAATAATAAATAATAAGTTATAAATAATTGAATAATAAATAAATAATAAATAAATAATAAATAATAAATAATAAATAATTAATAATAAAGAATAAAGAATAAAGAATAAATAAATAATAATAAAGAATAAATAAATAATAAAATCAATTAACAAATAATTATTGTTATAACGTATAAAAATGTATATTATATGAAAATTACAATGATGAAAATAATCATTTCATTTTTCTTTTATCTTTTTTTATAATATTTGGGAATAATTTATTTTATATATTATAATTGTATTAGATTGCATATTTAATATATTTCTTTCTTATTTAAATCTTTTAATACAATTTAATAGTATTATTTAATACAATACAAATTTTTTGGGCAGTAATTAAATCAATAATTTTTAATTTCGTTTTTTTTTTTTTTTTTTTTTTTTTTTTTTTTTTTTTTTTTTTTTTTTTTTTATTTTTTCCTTTGCGATTTTCAATAAATATTTTGTTAATATATTAAAACTTAACAAAAGAAAATAAAATCTAAATTATTAATTATATATATTTATCTTATATATATATTTTATTTTGAATAAATAATGGAAACAGGTAAAAAAATAATTAAGAAAAAAAAAAAAATGATTAATTAGTATTAAACATATAAATTTATGTAAATATATAAATTTATAAAAAAAGGTCGATAGTAATCTATTTAAAAAAAAATAAAATAAAATTCAATTTTTTAATATATTTGTTATTAAAAATAATATAAAAATTAAGGAAAAAATAATAATATTATTATAATAAAGTTATTATAATATACTCTTGGATAGAAAAAGGATTCAATTATAAATTGGAGATTAAAAATAATATAATATCTAAATATATTAAACTTGTTTTTTATAATAAACAAAGAGTAAAATAAGTGATATATAAAGACTTTAATTAATATTTATAAAAAAAAAATGGTTTAATTATGAAAGTAATTTTAAAAAAGATTATAAAATAATATGTTCATAAGTTTTTTTTTTCTTTTTCTAAAAAATAATTTGCTATTGTTGATATAGATTAAAGATTAATAATTAGTAAAATTGATTATGAAATTTTATTGTATAATTCCAAAATTTAGTTTTGTTAATTAATACGTTTTATTAAAAAGTAAATGAATTCTCGGAAATATTAATATTATTTTCATTATTTTTTAGAAAACATTTTTGCCAATAACCCAGAACTTCTTAATGCCATTCAAGGTCGTTTAGGCAGTTTAGTTGGTAGACAATCAGGCTATATTGAATCATTACCACCAGAAGGTATAAATTATTTTACTTATAATTAATTTTTATAAAAATAGTATTAATTTTAAGTTTTAAATTATTTAAATTTTTAAAATTCATTAAAATAGTTAAAAGAAGAATTAAGGCTTTAAAGAACATACAAGTAAGCATATATTTTATTTATTTTTTTTATTTTATTATTATTATTATTAAATAAATATATTAAATGAATATGATACATTTTATTATTTTGAAAGTCTGAACAATTGAAGCATGAAAAAGAATACAGAGCAGAATTAGCTGAATTAGAAAAGAAGTATTTAAAGATCTACCAACCTTTATTTGAAAAGGTATTGATACCATTTAATAACGAAAATATAGTAGAAAATCATGTCTATTTATCAAATAATATTAAATTAATAAAATTTATAATTATTAAAATTTGAAATAGCGTTCTTCTATTATCAATGGTAAGGTTGAACCAACTGATGCTGAATGTGAAAGAGAAGACAGTGATATGGATGAAGTAATTATCAAATATAAAGGAAATTAAGGAAATGGAATTAAAAATATAATTATGTATTGATATGAACAAAAAAAATTAATTATATATTAAAATATTAGGATACTGAAGAAAAACCAGGAGAAAAAAAAGATGAAAAGCCATCTGCAGATCCAGTAAAGGGTATTCCAGAATTCTGGTTAACTTGTTTAAAGACTAATGCTATTATTGCTGAATTAATTACTGAAAGAGATGAAGAACCATTAAAAGCTTTAACTGATATTCAATTAAATTACTTAGATGATTCTGATGTAAGTTATTACTCAATAATAATTTATTATTATAAATGTATTGTGAATCAAAGTGATATATAATATATTTATAATAATAAATTATAATAATTATAATAACTAAAATTTAATATTAATGTTAATGCTATTATTATTATTATTATTTTGAAATTGATAGGGATTTAAATTATCTTTCTTCTTTAATGAAAATGAATACTTCACTAATAAAGTATTAACCAAAATTTATAGATTAGAAAATACTGGTGATTATGGAAATATTATTGATGGCAAGGCAGAAGGGTAATTTTTATTTTTAATTTAAATTTTTTATATAAAGTATTAAATAATTTTTTAAATAATAATTTGAAAAATTATAATTATAAAATGATATTAGTTGCGAAATCAATTGGAATGAAGGTAAAAATTTAACTGTTACTGTTGAAACTAAGAAGCAAAGAAGAAAGGGTACCAACCAAACTCGTATTATTAAGAGAACCATTCCAGCTGAAACTTTCTTCTCTTTCTTTAACCCACCAGTAATTCCAGATGAAGCTCTTGAAATGGATGAAGATGAAGTAATTATTATTTTAAATTTATATATATATTTATTTTATTTGATAATTATTTTCCTTTTTTTAAGAATGATATATTTACCAAAAAAAAAATATATATATATATATAATATTTTTCATTTTATTAATAATAATTAAAAAATAATAATCATCAATAGATGCAAGAATTAGATAACAAGTTAGAAGCTGATTATGAAGTTGGAGAAATAATAAAAGATAAAATTATTCCATATGCTGTTGATTGGTTTACTGGTAAAGCTTTAGAGTTTGAAGAAGCTGAATTTGATTCTGATGAATATGATGGTTATGATGATGAAGAAGATGAAGACGATGATGAAGATGTTGATGATGCTGAAAATGCTAAGGTAATGAACTAAATCATAAAATAAATTATCTAATATTAATAATATAAATAATAATTATACAATTGTTTTATTTTTTTATTGTTTTTAAAGAAAAATTTATATTTAAAAAATAATAAATAATTTGGTTTTAATATTTTTATTAAATAATACTTTTTTAATTTTATTTTATTTATAATAATTTTTAATAATAATAATAATAATATTAATATTAAATAGAATTTAAATGAACCAGCTCAAAATCCGGAATGCAAACAACAATAAATTAAATGATATTTATATTAAAAGGAAAAATAATTAATATGTTTTTATGTGAAATTTATAAAAATTTATCATTGTTATTCTTTATAAATATTTTTAATATTTTTTTTATTATAATTATATAAAATAGTTTTTAATTTATAATTTATAAAAATAAAAATTAAAAGAAATAAAACATAACTTATAGAATAACAAAAAAAAATAAAACTTAAAAGAGAAGAAAAAAAATTTTTTTTATTTTATTTTATTTTTTTATTTTTTTTTTTTTTTTTTTTTTTTTACTTTTCTTTAAAGAATAAGGTTTCACTGAATAGGAATAATTTTTTTTTTAATCTATAGGTTAACACTTACTAATTTTGATCTATTCATTTTATAAATAAAATATTTATAAAAACAAAAAACAAAAATAAAAAAAAACAAAAAAAAACAAAAACTAAAAAACTAAAAAACAAAAAAACAAAAAACAAAAATATATATATGTAATATATTTATATATATATAAAATAAAATAATAATAATAATAATAAATATTATATATGAAAAATTACTATATAATATTAGAATATTTAATTATTTATTCAAAATAATACAAAAAAAAAAAAAAAAAAAAAAAAAAAAAAAAAAAAAAAAAAAAAAAAAAAGAAAAAAAAGAAAAAAATTAGTAATATATATTTTATATTATAAATATATATAATTAATTACCTATCATTATTAATAAAAGAAATAAAAATAAAAAAATAAATAATAAAAAAATTTTTTTCACTATTCCTATTTTTTGTTATTAATTTTATTTAATTTTAATTTATAAATAATATAGTGTTTTTTTTTTTTTTATTTTGTATTAAATAAATAAATAAATAAAGATTAAAGTTTGCAATAATTACGGCTATTTAAAAAAAAAATATTTTTTATTAAATCATATTTTTATTTTATTACTGATCATTTTTTCATATTAACATAATGTTATTTATTAAGAATAATAATATATAGTGGAAAGTTTAAAGATATACTGGATACTGGATACTTTTATTTCCTAAATTTGAAGAATTTAAGCCAAACTTCACTCAATTTGTTAATGGAATTTTTATTAATTTTTCTCTGGGGTTCAAGAGAATGTCATTGAACATTCCTGATAATAAAGAAGAAGATTTTGATGAAAGTATTAATTTTTTTTTTTTTTTTTTTAATGCATTTGTATATAAAGAAAACGTTTTATTAATAATACCTTTCAATCACCTTCGAGAGGAGAGTCTTCTTCTTTTCCCCTATTTCATATTTTATAGGACTTATGGAATTCCTTACTAATGTTTATGCCTTTTTGCGATTAGTTGTCTTTTTTTTTTTTTACTCTATGAATCAATTTGTTTTACCATCAAACCGTCGAAACGATAAACCAAAGAAGAAATTTTGATACAGATTTCGAATGATAATTTTATCTACAAGGAATTATTATCAATGAATGAGAATGGGAAGAGTTTGAGTCCATTTCATCCTAGAAACTCCATAACGTTCATAACAATCTTTTTTTTTTTTTTTTTTTTTTTTTAATATTAATGTAAAAAGAAAAAAAAATTATTTAATTTATTTTCATATATTTTTGTTTTTGTTTTGTTTTATTTTAATAAAGTTTATTCCTAATATAAAATATATATACAAAAGTATTATTAGTTATGTGTATATATTAAAGTTTAATATTTAAAAAAAAAAAATAATAATAAAAAAAAAAATTAGATGACGAGTTTAGAGGACGAAAGGGTCTCCTGTTTTTTCTATTGACTGATGGGCAAATCTATTTAGAATAATATTTTCATATGTTTTTTTTTTTTTTTTTTTTTTTTTTTATAAATATTAATAAATAAAATTTATTCCTAGACAAAAATACATAAATATATGCACTTTTTTTTTTGGCTAAGAGAATAACTTTATTTAATTTATAATAATAATAAAATTACATGATTTAAATTAAAAAAAAAAAAAAATAAAATAAAATACATGAAATGATAGATTATATTTTATATAATTATAAAAGTGCGTTAGAAGCAATAATTTCTAACTTTTCCCATTCATTGATGATAACACAGAGTACATTATTGCGATTAATAATTTCAGTATTAGTGTTATCAAAACGAATCTGTATCCGATCTTTCACAGGGAGGTGAAAATCCATGTTATATCATTTCGACATTGACGTTCTTAGCAACGGTATTTTCAATAGATTCAATAGAATACCATTTCATTATCAATCTAAAAGATCGACAAATTAATAGTATTATGTTTGTTAGAAACTCCGTAATCCCCACAAAATACGGAATAGTCGATGAAGTTGAACTTTGTTTAAAAGTATTGTCAACTAATTGTCTTTGTTCCCCATCATTAAGTTTAGTTTTTTCATATATTGAACGCCCGCCAAGAAGAGCACTCAATACAAAAAATAAATGTACATAAATACATAAATAAATAAATAAATAAATGAGTAAATAAAAGATTTAATAATAATTTTAATAGCAATTTTTACTGTATTTTATTTCCAATAGTATTTTATGATATTTTTTATTTTTTATTTTTATTTTTTTTTTTTTACTTTTTTTGAGATTTAAATTTTTATTTAATTAGTTTTATATTTTATAAAATAGTAATAATAATAAAAAAATAACAATAAAAAAAAAATACATTTAATATTACCATTTATTAATTTATTTATTTTTAATTGTATTAAACCATTTACTTATGAATTTCAATAAAAAAAAAAAAATAATAAATAATAATATTAGATATTATTTATTTTCATAAATAAATAATATTTTATATAAAAAAGTTTTTTTTTTTTTTTTTATTATTTTCTCAATTATCTAAAGAGGGTATAAAATTTACTTTTTTTTTTTTTTTTTTTTTTGTTTGTTTGTTTGTTTGTTTGTTTGTTTATTATTAATATTAATTATATTTTTTATTGCTTTTTATTATTTTTATCTTTTAATTTCACCTATTAAATAACTTATATAAATGTATGATATATTCATTATATATATACATAAATATGATGATGAAATATTTTTAATACAATACTTAAATATATTATATTTAAAGTAGTATTAATAAAAAATTATTTAAGCTAACATTTATATATTTTAATTTAAATAAATAAAATCATAATTTAATGTAAAAAAAAAAAAAAAAAAAAAATAATGATAATAATAATAATAATAATAATAATAATAATATATTATTTTAAACATAAATATATAATATATATTTTATATTTTATTACGGATTACTTTTTTTTTTTTTTTTTTTTTTTTTTTTGAGATAAAAATGATAAAAATTATATATAATTAAATTTATATATGCATATATAAAAGGAATAATATTTTAAGTTATAAAATAGTTTTTAATATACATCGTCATAATATATATAATTTGAATCTCTATTACTTTCTGTTGAAATTGTAAAAGAAGAAGTTACACTTTCTGTACCGTCACTATTATAGAGTTTAAAATTTATATTATACATTTCTGGAGAGGTTGTCATTAATGCATTATTTTGAAATATAGGACTTACAGATTCTTCTTTTTTTAATTGAATAATACGATTTTTTGATTTTAATGTTCTATTACCTTCTATATAATATTTTGGTAAATTTGAACTGTATTTATTATCATTGATTACTTTAATTTGTTCTAAAGTATAATTTACATTTCTATTATTATTATTATTATTATTATTATTATTATTATTATTATTGTTATTATTATTATTATTATTGTTATTGTTATTATTATTATTATTATTATTATTATTATTATTATTATTATTATTATTATTATTATTATTATTACTACTATTATTATTATTATTATTATTATTATTATATAATATATTTAATTTTTTTAAATCTTTATTAGCGATAGTTGAATAAGAAGCTGTTATAGATACAGAATTATCTTTATTTTTTTTGAAAGATAAGGAAGTTATTGATGACATTGGATTTGATGAGACAATAAAGGTTTCATAATAATTCTTGGTTTTATAAGGAAACTCATAGTCATCTTCACTATATACAGAATAACTTTCATCACTTGTGAAACTACTTAGTGTAGTACAACTGTAACTATAATCAATCTTATTTTCTTGATAATAATGATTTTGCTGTTGTATTCGTTGAATTAGTTGTTGTTGTAAATCTTGCTTCTGTTTTTCAAGTTCATCAGTATCTTTATTCATATTCATGACATCTTCAAAAGTATAATAACTATCAATATTCTCATTAATAATATTTCTTTCATAATGAGGATTGGCTTCATTGCTCGAAATAAATTGATTAGTATCATTTTCAATAGCATCTCTTGGATAATTATTATAGGTATTAATTATAAAGCTTCTATTATCAATATCACTTTTATTACCATTTTTATTATTATTTAAACTGCGATTGATACTATTTTTATTTTCGATATTGTCTATTAATTCACTTGATTTTTTAATAGATTTTATAGTATTTTCATCAGTTAAAATGGTATTAAGACATTCAATAGTAAGAATATAATCCATTGTTGTTGCATTCTTTTTATGATGAAATTTTTCCAATTTCCTTTTAATATTTTTAAAATGTTTATTAATATAAGTATTATCTTTAAATCTTTTAATCTCAAGATTTTGATTATCTAAAGATATTGTCATTTTTCTAAATTTTTTTGGAAAATATTCATTAATTTGTTTAAATGAATAAAGAGTATTTGGATACTTATTATTTGAACCATGAATACTTAATTCATTACTTTTTCTTCTAATTTGTCTCTTATAGCTTTTTAAGTATTCAATATTTTTAGATGGAAATTTTTGAGACATTGTTCTTCTTTGGAATAAATTTTTAAATGTTAAATTAATATTACTTTTAAGATTATTATTTAATTGATTATTCTGATTTAAGTTTTTATTTCGATATTCTAATTTAATTTTATTGTCCGATTGATTCATAGATTTCAAATATGAATTTGCATGTTTGGAATAAAGATCAACTCCAGAATTTGATGAAAAACGAACATTACTTGTACTAATTAGTGATGAATCATTTACACTTTTAATATTGCCAAGTTTTGAACATTTATCATTACTACCAGTATTTTTTTCATTCTTAACATATTTATTATTAGTTTCAATGTCTGTCCTTTTACTATTATTCTTTTTATTATTTTTATAAAATAATGAAAAAATACTTTTCAGTTTATTTAAAGTAGTAGAATCATTTTTTATGTCATCAAAACTACTATAATTTAATGATGATTGTATTGTATTCATATTGCTATGTACATTTATATTCTTTTCTTTCGTATAAATTTTCATTTCTTCATTTTCATTAATTTTCGAAAAATCGTTATTGCTATTATTATTTTCAGAATCATACTTTCCTTTTTCAATTGCATGAATATTAATAAATGATAATTTCTTTTCCTTATTGATATCATTATCTGTATCACTAAATAGCATCCAATATGGATTATATTGATTAATTGAACAATTAGTATTTCTTGTAATTGGTGTATTACAAGAATTTATTCTATTTTTAAATTTCAATGAATAGTGTGAATAATAATAATAACTACTATGAGGTAATATTTCTGAATGTACTTTTTGCACCATTTGGTTACTAATGAATTCGTTTGAAAATTTTTGTTTTTTATTTTTATCTAAATTATGACAATATTTTGAGCAATAAACAGTTCCCTATATAAAATATATATTTAGTATATAATTTATTAATATTATAAATACTATTATTTATTATTATATTTACTATAATATATGCATACCTCAGTTTTCTTTCCACAATATAAACACCAATTTGTATCAACATCCATTTTTATTATTATTATTATTATTATTATTATTATTATTATTATTATTATTATTATTATTATTATTATTATTATTATTATTATTATTATTATTATTATTATTATTATTATTATTATTATTATTATTATTATTATTATTATTATTATTATTATTATTATTATTATTATTATTATTATTATTATTATTATTATTATTATTATTATTATTATTATTATTATTATTATTATTATTATTATAATTATTATTATTATAATTATTATTGTTGTTGTTGTTGTTGTTAGTACTACTTTTCTTTTTATTAATAAAGAAATATACTTTTATGAAATATACTTTTATTAATTTATATCTTATATTTTTAAATTATAAATGTATTAATTATATATAATAAATATTTTAAATCTATATATATTTTTTTTTATTAATTTTAAATTAACATTTGAACTACATTATATAATTACATTATATAATTATAATATATCAATTAGTGAATATTAAAGTAATAAAATATATTGATTTAATTTCATTCTATTTTATTTTTATTTCTTGAAAATATAGAAAACGTTCAAATATTAGTAATTTTAAAATAAATATTTTTAAAACAAAATTAAATATTAAATAAAATTAAATATTAAATAAAAAAAAAAAAATAATAAAATAGTAATAATAAATAGATAATTAAATAAATTTAATTTTTTATGTTAAAAAAGTTTATAATTACTCTAAATAAATTAAAAATAAAAAAATAAAAACAAAACACAAAACAAGACAATTTACACCAATATACATTTATAAAGGCTTAAATTAAAATTCTATCTTTTTTTTTTTTTTTTTTTTTTGATTTTAAGTTTATAAAAGAAACTTATTTTGTTTTCTTTTGTTTTATTTTTTATGTTCTTTATTATTTTTAATATAAAAAATATTTATTCTATTTCCTTTTTTTTTTAATTATTTATTATATATTTATTATATATTTATAGGTATATTAATGTTTAAGTTTACAAAAAAAAAAAAAAAAAAAAAAAAAATATTTTGTTCTCTTTTGTTTTTATTTTTAATGTTCTTCTTTAAAATTTAGAAATTTAACATTTAAATATTTTTTTTTATAATACTTTTTAATTTTTATTATATTTCAAATATAATTTTAATATTAATATATTTATGTGATATAAAAAAATTTCAATTGTTAAAAATATCTAGCATTCCTATAATATTTATACTGATAATATATTTATTATTTATATAAAAAATATAATATTAATAAGTTTATTTATATACTTAATATTTATTCATTTAATATTATAGTGCCTTTTATATCATCAATTTAATGTAAATTTTTATTTCTATCTATAATATTCAGTATGTCTAGCATAAATCTACTGATTGCATTTAAATATATAAAGCTATTTCATTTAAAATTTATCTTTAAATAGCTTTATTTATATCCTTGTTTTATTTAATATAAATTATTATTATTATTATTATTTTTTTTAAATTAAGAAAATTTGAATATTAATAGTATAAATAAATATAAAAAGATTTTAAATTCACAATGTATTATAATTTAAAAAAAAAAAAAAAAAAAAAAAAAACTAAAATAATTAAAATAAAGTTAAAAATTGGAAGTTGAAAAATTTACATTTTATATATAATTAAAATAATTTCAAATAATTGAGCCAGTAATTAAAAATAATATTAATTAATATATAATTTTAATTTAATAAAAAATAAATATGTTTTATCTACAATTTATATAACCATATATATAATATATTTAACTAATATATAGATTATTTATTAATAATATATTTATATATATTAATATATAGAATGAAAAGAATGAAAATTTTATAATTTTAAGTTATATATAAATTATTTCAGTTTTATGTAATTATTCCATATAAATAATTATTTTCAGTATGTAATTATCCATATAAATAATTATTTTATGTTTTTTGAATTTTGAAATTTTGATAAAATGATATTGTTATATTTTATTATTTTATTTTATTAAATAATAATAATAATAAAAAGCAGTAATAGAACTATTTTTAAATTAATAATTTAATTAAAGGATTAAATAAATTATATTTTAAAAAAAGATATTCATTTAATATTTTCATTAATTGTATTATAAAATTATTATGAATTAAAAAAAAAAAATATAATAAAACACACAGTAGAATAATTTTAAATAATGATGATATAAATTTATAAGGTATAAATTAATATTAAATTATAATGATTATAATTAATTTACTATATGTTAAAAATAAAAATATATATATGGGACTATAATTATATTATTTAATAAAAAAGTGTATTTATATATAATAATATTAAAATTAATTCATAAAATAGTCTTTTTATTGCCCATTCTTGATGTGTTGTCTGTACAGGTACAAAAAAAATATAAATAATTTGTTGATATTTATTAATTAAATAATAATTAATAGAATCTAAAAAGAGAAATTTTAAAATTAAATTATTTTGAATTTATTCATTGTATTATATATTATAGTATAAATTACATCATAAATTAAAAGATTTTTAGATAATTTAGTAGAGAAGAAATACCATAAGCCAGAATTATAATAAAATTTTTAAAACTAACCCTTATTATGTTTTACTTTTATTGGAGAAAAATAAAAAATAATTAAAATTTATACGTTAAAGATTATTAATAAATACATAGGAACAATATTAATATTAAAATTTTAATTTTAATTTAATTAAAAAATCTGAAAAAGGAAAAAAGAAAAAGTATTAATATACATCTATGTCAATCTTTAGAATTAACTAAAATATATGCATTATTTACATAAATATATGTTGATTAATAATTAAGTTAATAATTAATTATACACAAAAATAATAAAAAAACATATATATATTAATTTTAATATAAATTTAACTTTTTTAAAAAAAATATATATTATTAAACAATTATTTTGAAACTTTTATTTAGAGTTTAATTATGAATAAAAAGGAAAATATTTAATTAATAAAAAAATTTAATAAAAAAATTAAAAAAATAGGATAAATTAAAATATAATTTATATTCTTTTTAATTAATTAAATAAAATTTTAATTCATTTACTAATTATTATCATTCAATTTTTAAATAACTGTTTTAAAACATAATATTTATTAATTATAAATAATAATTTATATTATAATTATTCTTAGCAATTACTGATTCATTTCATACATATCTTACAAATTCTTTATAATAATAATTATTCTTAGCAATTACTGATTCATTTCATCACATTACAAACTCTTATTAAATACAATAAATAATTCAAAAAAAATTTTTTTTTATTTATTATTTAAAAATAGTTCTTGGTTAATTAACTTATTTTTTTTTTTTTTAAAAAAAAAAAAAATTAAATAATATCTTTACATAGTTTAATTAATACATTTTTATTTTTTCATTTTATGATTATATATATCTTAATAATACATTTCAGAATATAATAGTGATTGAATATATTTTTATGTAACTTATAAGGATATAGTTCTTGTTTTCAAAAATCATATTATTATATTAGTAATAATATTATTACAATTTCAAATAATAATTGATAAATAATATATATATATATATATATTATTTTCCATTATTTTTTTTTCTATATCTAATATAGTAATTTTATTCTCAATGACATAATTAATTATTTATTTGGTCATCAGAATATTTCTACTTATTGTTATAAAATTGGAAAATTCTTGTTATTACCTTTTTCATTAATTTCTAAAACTATATTATTTTTATTGGTTTAATCTATTAATATATTAACCATATCGATATTATTAAAATAATAAATGTTTTTTTATTTTTTGAGTAATGTCAAAGTTTTTTTAATACTATAAATCAATAATTTTTCAATTAAATTTATATCAATTAATTTCATACTTTAAAAAAAGAGAACAATTACCTATTAAATTATTTTCGATTATATATATATATATAATTGAATATTAATTTTATTTATTTTGTACGTTTAAATACTACCTGTATATTACGTTCAATATGATTTTAAATACAATAATATTAATAATTCTAATCCATTTTTCAAAAGAATGTTAATTAATAATGAATAATTATTTTTAAATAAAGGAGTATTCTCTTTATTATCTTTTTTCTAAACTGAAAATCAAAATTTTTTTTATATGCATAATCAAAAATCATTTTGATTATTTTCATAAATACTATATAAAAATGGATATAAAACCATACGTAATTTACAATACCTATTATTAAAGTTGTATTATTTTTATTGTCATAATCCAATATTAACTTTATTATTTCATATCCTTTTATATCATATAATATCGTACAAGAAAAAAGATCATTAATTATTTTTATTACTATCAAAAAATATATTATATTTATTTGTATAATACATCAGAAATTTTATTTTTCATGATTAGCATAAAATTGGAAGTAAATTTTGTTATTATTATTTTTCATTTAGTCTAAAATTATATTATGCTCATTAGTATATTTAATTAACAATTTTTTAATACTAAGTAAAAATAGATATTTTCTAAACTTTTTTTTTTTTTTTTTTTTTTTTTTTTTATTTTATTTTATTTTATTTTATTTTATTTTGATAAAGTTTAACAATTAAATTATGATTTTCGAAATAATCCATTTACTTTTATAATTACTAGCTTTTAGATTCAAAGTAATGGTCATTAGTTTTCAATTTTGTTTTATTTTTATCTACATTCAATATATTCCTTTTTTTTTTTTTTTAAGAAATAAAAAGAAATGAATATACTTGGTTTATGAAGTTTAAGTTCAAAAACAAATGATGCATATTAATATATTTAATCATTAATTTATAACTTATTGATTTTTCATTACGTATGAAACAAGCTCATATAGTTCATTTATATCATGAATTTTCTCATTTTTAAATTTGTAAATTCATATTCATTTTGTTTTAAATATTGAAAAAAAAATATAATTTTTTCTATATTGTATATTTATATTTTGTTTGCTTATATTTATCATTTTATTTTTATATTAATATAATATATTATATATAACAGTATTTTAATCATTTATAAGTTTATAATTCTAATTCATCAATTAATAAATTTATTATTCTTTATTATTTTTATCTAAAAAATTATAGAATTAAAGAGAATTAGTGTATTTTTAAAATATGATAAAATAAATAATAAAAGTTATGATAGATATCTTAATGATTAATAAACCAATTAAAAAAAAAAAGTATATGTTTTATTATTAAATAAAATTGAAAAATTAATTAAATTTAAAATACTTTATTTTTTCAATATAAGCATAAATTAAAGGACGTAACATCATGTATAAAAAATAAATAAATGATTAATAAATAATAAATAAATAGCAATAAATAATAAATAATAATAAATATTAATAAATAATAATAAATAATAATAAATAATAATAAATATTAAATAATAATAATAATAATAAATAATGATGAATAATTATCAATAATTATAAATAATAATAAATAACATTGAATAATAATAAAAAAAACATTGAATATGAATAAATAATACTGAATAATAATAGCTTAAAGCAGATAAATTATTGAAATACAATGTAATAAGGTTTATAGTTAATATATTTCCTTTATATCCTTAATCTTTTAAACCGAGTTATTTTTAATGAATTTGTTTATTTACTATTTTTGCCAAGTTATCCACTTCTAATTGTTCCTTTTTCTTTTATCTTTAAGAAATAAATGTAACTTATATTTATTTTGTCATTTTTATACTACTAAAATTAAAAGTTACATTAATTAATCTTTTAATTTTATTTATATATATTTTTATTTTTTATTAAATGTCTTTTTATTAGTATATTATTTATTATTTATAAATACAATATATAAATAAACAAATATTGCACTATTATTATTATTGAATAAATCAATGATAATAAACTTTTTTAAGGAGGTATGAATAATAATTTATTTTTATTGTACATAAAATCAAGTAAAAATAATTTTTTTTAAAAAGAATTTCCAAAATTTTATTTATTATATTTATTTATTTTTTTTATACAATTATTTATATTTTAATTAGTTTTTAAATGTATGAAAAAAAAAATATATATATATATTATATATTTATTTATTTCTATTCGATATATTTATTCAATAATAATTATTTCCATTTAATATAAAAATAATATTTTTTTTTTATTTTAATAATATATAAGTCAATAATTATTAATAATATTTTTTTAAAATAAATATACGAATATCTGAAAATGAACGTAATAATGAAAGTTTAATCAATTAAATTTAAAAATCTTTCATTTACGTTACCGTAGTAAATATCCATAGCCTAGTTACGGAATATTAACCGGATTCCCTTTTGATAAGGTGGAACGAAAAATCGTTCAACTTTAAAACGGAGTTTCCCTATCTCTTAGGATCGACTTACCCATGTCCAACTGCTGTTCACATGGAACCTTTCTCCACTCCAGTCTTCAAAGTTCTCATTTGAATATTTACTACTACCACCAAGATCTGCACTAGAGGCTGTTTCACCCAGATTCACATCCTAGGCTTCTTCACAAACCTCCACGCCCTCCTACTCGTTAGAGCTTCGCTTTTACCCTAACGGTGGGGTATGAGTAACACGCTTGAGCGCCATCCATTTTCAGGGCTAGTTAATTCGGCAGGTGAGTTGTTACACACTCCTTAGCGGATTCCGACTTCCATAGCCACCGTCCTGCTGTCAAGATGAACCAACACCTTTTGTGGTGTCTAAATGAGCGTGTATTCCTAAAATAAATTATTATTTTTTAATAAGTAAAAATTTGCTCAAAAATTTAAGTCAATTTTGTGAAATTGAGTATTACGGAGGAAAATCGTTATTAACTTTTAAATTAGAAAATTGCCTATAATTGAGTATACGGATCATGAGTTGAACAATTAAATATATACAGACTAAATATATTATATAAATTTATTATTATTATTATTATTATAATTAAATATGTCATCTAAAAAAAAAAGAACTCTATATTCATCTATTCGTTAGTGTTAATGAGAAGATATATATTATATTTTTTTATAATTTTCTTCTATTTCTGTAATATTATTAGAAAACAAAATGCCACGAAAGATGCTTTTTTAATTAAAATACATAAAATAATAATTAATGTAATAATTTTTTTAAGAGTAGAATTTTTTTTTTTTTTTTTTACTTCAGGTGTGTACCCCCCTTATTTTCAGCTTCCCTCCTCAAGGCATGGGAAAAATAAGGTAGTCACATATTTCCATATGCTTTTGCATAGGCGGATATTTATTATATAGGAAGTTTAAATTTTTTTTCCTTAACTTTATTATTTATTAAATTATTAATAATTTCATTATCCTTAATATATATAATATATTTAAATATTGTAGATTGAATATACTAAATTTTATAAATAATTTATAATTATTAATAATAAAAATAGATTATAATACTATAAAATTGTATTATTCATTTTTTTTTTATTTATGAATATTTATATAATAGTTACATAATTTATATGTTTATTTATTCTTTATTCTTTATTATTTATTTTTTATTATTTATTATTTATTATTTGTTATTTATTATTTATTTATTATTATAATTATTTATTATTTATTTATCTATCATTTATTTAGTATTTAGTATGTAATACATTTTATTATAATTTTAATTTTAATTTATGAAGTATTTTTAAATGTAATAACATTTTATATATTTCTATATATATTTAATATATTATCAAATCAATGAAGTGTAGTAATGTGATTGGCAAATATAGATCAAATTTCCAATTTCCAATGTAGTTAAAATTTCATAAATACTAATAATGGTGAATATTTAAGAACTACGTCAACAAGAAATTTATAATATTTCATTGTTAACTTAAAAAGTATATTTATAATTATGGTTACTAATGATTAATATTTTATATGTTAATGTTTAAGTATAAAGAAATAAACATTTAACCAGTATTAAAATATATTTATATTATAATGTAAAATTACTTATATATTATAATTAATTGAAAAATATTATCCTTAAATATATATATATTTTTAAAATTTTATTTATATTTCATAATAAAAAGCATAAATTATTCACTAATTACTAAAGTAATATATTATGGTTCAACGAGTAGTGGATAATACATGTTCATGATATTATATATTGAATGCATTTCACGTGAATACATTTACAACATATATACAAGTTACACAAAATATTTAAAAAAATTGTTAGCATAAATTTATACATCATTAGATAAACTTTTTAACTATTTAACATAAAATACTCTTTAATAAATTACATAAATAAATATATAAAATAATACTAAGTAGTTATCACTCCTCTCAAATGTGATTTTTATATAACCGAATTATTTGTAAATTCTTGTATTTTTATACCATTTGAACCTTTTATTAATATATCAGCCATCTATATATTTTAAATTTTTTCTTTTTTTAAATGAAATGATATTTGACATCTACATATTTTAATTTAATATTATACATTTACATGCTTGATTATCAGTATAATTATATCTAATTTTTTTTTTAATATTTCTTTATTAATGTCCCTTAACCATGGTATTTTCTTGACACTTTTTGAAGTACTTATATGTTAAACTTTTGCGGTAGAAGTAATATATATATCCAACATTTCGGTTTCTTTTTGAAAATTTGAATTTATTATAGTTTTTGTTAGATAAAAAATTTTATTAATTTTTTTGAATAATTTTATGATTCATAGTTTTATTAGAAATTTCAATATTTTTATGCATATCATTAATATTATTATCATGCTCATGTGATATATTTATCTAAGAGTGTTATTATTAATTATTAATTTTTTTCAGATTTTCCATTTATTCCTGGGTAATAAGGAGAAGGATACACCTTTTCAGTACCATTTTCGTTTCTATATTTATTTACAATTGTTTTTTTTTTTCTTTCCTTCATCAGATTTAAATATTGTGTAATTCCTGAATTAATTATATAAATAAATAAAGTATTCTATTATTATCTCCAGGGCTTTAACCTTTGACTTGAGTTTAAATATCCTAACTTTTCGTGAGAACTTATCCATCATTTTGAGGAGGTATTTGTTCTCTTGCCTTTGGAGTTTCCCCTTTGTGAGGTCCCCTCCTCATCTTAGAATAGTTGCATTCTATACAAGGAGGAATTTTTATATTATATTATGTAGGTCTAGGTATTTAGGCAAGTTATTTTGGTAAAAATGTCCTAGTTTTTATGCCATATTTTTTAGAATATTAAATGAATTGTAAGATATTCAAATAAACATATTTCACGTGAATACATTCATTACATATATAAAAGTTACACAAAATATTTAAAAGGATTATTTACATAAATTTATACAACATAAAAAAAAAGTATATTAACTTTAATAAATTATATAATAAGAAAATATATAAAATAATATGAATAAATAAATAGTATAATTATCAATTATTATTATTATTATCATAGTTAATAAAATAATATACATAGAAGAAAATTTATATATTTTAATAATATTTAATAATATTTTAATATTTGATTTTATTAATATATTTAAGATTAATTTATATATTGATTTTATAGGTCGAAATGGATTTTATTTATTTGTTGATTAAATTATTTTTTTAATATCCAATATTAAAAGAAAAAAACATTTTATTAATAATTATAATTTATATTTAATAATTTTACATCAATATTAAGAATTATTATAAAAATGAATAATAATAATATAAAAAATATTTATTTATTTATTTATTTATTATAAAATTTTGATTAATTATTGAAGTATTCCTTTTAAATACATATTTTTATGTTATAAAATATATATATATATATTTTATTTCATATAGATTTAATATAAAAAAACAAAAAAATAGGTAAAAAAAATTTTTTTTACTCTTTAATAAAGATATTTATTTATTATTTATATTTAAAAAAAAAAAATAAAAATAAAAATAAAAATAAATAATAAAAAAAAAAATATTGAAAAATAAAAGAAATAAAAAAAATATAAGGTATAAAAGATAAAATAATATTTAAAAATATGTTATTAATCATAATAAAAAAAAAAAAAACAAAGAAGAAAATTGAAGAAAGAAATTAAAAAATTATAGAACTAAAAATATAGTTAAGAAACAATATATTAAAAAATAAATAGAATAAATATGAATTAAAAATACTTATTGAATTAATTAATTTCTTTAATTTTATTATTATTTGTATTATATAAGTATTCTAAAGAAAAAAAAAAATTAAATAAAAATTTGAAATTATATTTAAATATACAAATATTTTAGTAATAATTAACATTAGAGAAATATTATTAAATAAAGTAAGGATAATTCAGATAAATAAATAATGAATATAATTTAAACCATCAGTATTTCAATTTTTTTTAAAAAATAATAAAAATAATTAAGTGTATAATCAACATAAATTTTAATAAAAATTTGAAATTATATTTTAAATATACAAATAATATTGTAGTAATAATTAACATTAGAAAAATAGTATTAAATAAATACTAATAAAGATAAATAAATAATGAATATAAATTAAACAATCAGTATTTCAAATTCTTCAAAAAATAATAAAAATAATAAAAATAAATAAGTGCTTAATCAAAATAAATTTTATAGTGAAGGTGTATATAAATAAGAATAAAAATATAAACAATATTGGAAAATAATTTTAATAGTAAATTATTATGAAATAATAATAATAAATAAAAATAAAAAAAAAAATACAATATATATTTATTGAATAAATTATATATCTAAGTATGTATATAATTTATTAAATTATCATCTATACTAATAAATATATTTAATTTATTATATAAAAAGTTAATTATATTAATTAATTATTTATAATATAGCAAAATGATATTAATTGTATTTTACTTAATCGCTTTCCTTTGTACTTTTGTCTTTGCCGTTAAATACTATAACTCAAAGAAAGTTGTGACTTTAGATAAGGAATGGTTCCCAGCTATTCCAGAAGAAGAACAATACTTTGCTTTAGTTGAACAATACGGTGATGAAGAAGCTAATGCACAATATACTAAAATTTTAACTTCTGCTCTTGTTAAGAGAGCTATGGCTACCATTACTCGTATGTGGGATATTCAAAAGGAAAAACCATCTTTAAATCAATTAGTTAGAGAAGGTGTCGTAGGTGAAAATCAATTACAACAACTTACTTTAGCTGAAGAAGAAACTGAAGCTAAACTTGAAGATATTCAACAAGAAGCAGAATGCTATAAGGATGGCTGGTCCAAGACTATTTTACAAGAATCTGCTCAACTTGTTGCGTAAATATTATATTTAAATATTTAATATTTGATTATCATTCTATTTTGTTTGATGCTTTTAATTATTGTTATTTTTGTTGTTATTATTATTACAATTGAATATAAATTATGAAGAAAAATTAAATTTTAATATATCTATCTAATATATATATTTATTTTTATTTATTTTTTTTTTTTTTTTTTTGAACTTTTTATTATATTATATTATTTATATATTAATTTTTTTTTTATATATTATTTTAAAAAATACTTATGAAAATGTAAAATTATAATAAAAATAGTTATATTCGTCAACAACAACAAAGAAGTGCTAATGCTAGTGCTAAAAACTCAGCTAAGAGCTCACCAGCAGCAAAACGTACCCCAAAATTAAGTCCAGAAGAAGAACTTGAACGTCGTAAGGCTGAAGCTGATAGAGCTGCAAGAGAATTAATAGAAGAAGAAGAAAAATCAAAGAAATCAAAGTCAAAGAAATCTAAATAAATACAGTTAAAGCATAAAGAAAAAAATAAAGAAAAAAAAATATATATATATAAATTAAAAATAAATAATATTAGTAAATAATATTTGTAATAGAATTTTTCATTATATTATAATAAATTATATAAATATTTAAAAGTTCATTATTAATTTTCTTCTTTAAATTATAAAAATAATTAACAAAACGAATGAAGTTAAAAGTAAAATGTTATTTCTATTATATTCTGTTTTTTCACATAAATTATAAATTCTTAATTTATGTTTATTTGTGTTATATTAATATATTGATTTATTTTTCTAATCAAAAGTAAAAATGAGAAAAAAAAATAATGAAATAATAACGAAATAAAAAATATATAATAATAATAATAATAATAATTTAAAAGAAGGAAATAGAAAATATTTAAACAATGTAATTATATGAAAAAAGAAAATAATAATAATTTAAAAAAAGTATACATATAAATTAATATAATAATATTCTAATAATATAATTAATTTATAAAAATTAAAATTAAAAAAAAAAAAAAAAGAAATAAAGAAATAAATAATTAAATAAAAAAATATTAATAAAAATAGAAAATATACAATAAAAAAAAAAAAAAATTTATAAAATAAGTAAATATTTTAAAAAATATATATGAAATAAAATATATATAAGTTTAATTTTTTTTATTTATTTAATGAAAAATAATGATTTAAAATGTTAAAAGTCTTTTTTATAGCATTGATTGATTTTCCTGCAATATCTCTATCTTAGTAAAAGATTATAATTGCATTTTTTAATGGAAATTTATCTAATTTGTCTGCTAAAATTTTACTTTCTTTATTCCATTCATGACGTTTACAACGTTATATATATCTATGTAAAACAGAGATAATACAATTCAAGTTTTTTCATTTTTTAAAGCACCTTACCTGAGCAATTACACATTTCACCAAAAGAGGTGGAATGTGAAGTTCTTAAAAAACACAATAAAGGGATGTAAAGCTATTCCCATTAGAAAAGCCTTTAATCCTGAATTAACTAGTGACTGTATACATCTTGTTCTCTCTTTATTTGATCCAAGTAAAAGCATATAATACGGAATTTCTCCAATTATTATAACTGAAAATAAAATTCGTTTATAGGAGATAGGAATATTTTCAGTTTTAATAAGAAATTGACATCTCTAAAGAGAATTTTATAAAAAAAATTTTTTTTTTATTCTTTATTTTTATTTCTTTTTTTTTATTTATTTTTTTTGTTCTTTTTTTGTTACAGCCTCAATTATTATGAACTTTAGTATATAAAAGATTTTTTTTTAATTTTTATTTTAAACATAGAGAATAACTTATATATAATAATAATAATAAAATTACATGATTTAAATGAAGAAAAATAACAAATAAAATACATGAAATGAAATATTATATATGATATAATTATAAAAGTGTGTTAGAAGCAATAGTTTCTAACTTTTCTCATTCATCGATGATAACACTACGTCCATTATTGCGAGTAATAATTTCAGTATAGTGTTATTAACCGAATCTGTATCAGATCTTTCACCGAGAGGTGAAAATCCATGCCTTATCATTTCGACGTCGACGCTCTTAGCAACGGTAGATTCAATAGATTCAACAGAATACCATTTTATCACCAATGTAAAAGATCTACAAATTAATGGCATTACGTTGTTAGAAACTCCGCAATCCTCACAAAATACGGAACAGTCGATGAAATTGAACTTTATTTAAAAATATTGTCAACTAATTGTCTTTGTTCCATTAATATATATATATATATATATATATATATTTTTTTTTTTTTTTTTTTTTTTTTTTTTTTTTTTTTTTTTTTTTTTTTTTAACGGCAGCAAACTTGTTTCATCTTTATTAATTAAATATTTAATAAAATACATGTAATTAAAAGAAAAAAAGATAAAAGAATAAACAAAAAATAGTGGTATAATGTATTCTAGTTTCATTTAATTAATATTAGTAAGACTTCACAAGGGCATTATTATACTGAAGTATAATAATGCCACGGTTAAAAGCATTATATAAAAATAAAATTTTATCATTAACTTTACTACGAATATGATTGAAAAATGAACAATCAATTAACCAATACCTTATCTGCTGTTTATTACTTTTACAACAGGGACAAAAATTAGGGCACATTTGATCTATTATTTTTGCAGCTTTAGCAATTCTATCATATAATCTATATCCTCTTCTTGCTCTTGATTTTCATTTCTCTTTTCCAATAAAAATCCTTGATTTTTTTATCGTTACTACCTTAATATATATTTAATTATTTATTAAACATTATATTTCTTATGTAATAAAACACTTATAATTAAAAATTTAAATAAATTATTAATACTTGATAACATAAAAAATATATATTTATAATTTTTTTTTTAATTTTCATTTTTATTTTTTTTTTTTTATTTTTTTTTTCTATTAGTGCTTTTTTAAAAAGATTGATATATTTCATGTTATATTTAATTATTAAAATTGTCTTTTTTATTTATAATATTTATACATTTTCTTTTTTTTTTTTTTTAAGGAAAGACATACGGAAATGTATGTATACATGATATAAATTTATAAAAAATAAAACATTTATTATTAATCTTCATTATTTTATTTTTATTTCTTTGCTTATAACTATTTTTTATGAATTAAATCAATGTCAATAAAAAATAATAAACATAAAAGCAATAGATAAATAATAAAGTTAATTTAATTCTTATTTTATTTTTACAAATTATTAATTTTTTTTTTTTTTTTATTGTTATAATTATTTTGTTGCTGTTTATTTATGAACATTGTAGGTTCAAATAAGTATAAATAAAATAAAAAAAAAAAAAAAAAAGGATATTTATAAAATCTCTTTTTATATATTAAATAAACAATTTATAAATAAAAAAAAAGTGATCAAAACGTTTAAAAAAAAGGATAAAAGGCAATACGATAAGAAAAAAAAATTTAATTACAATATATGAAAAAAAAAAAAAAGAACTAATAGGTATAGGTTGGTACATCATAATCATCAGAATATATGATATACATTGGTTCATGTACATTTTCCATATATTGTTCTTTTACTTTCTTCGCCCTTTCTGCACGGTCTTTCTTGATAAGTAACACAACCAAAACAAAACCAACGCATACTCCTGTAGTAATTATAATAATAGAAGCAGCAGGTGACATTTTATTATTATTATTATTATTATTACTCTTCTTTTTACAAACATTGGTTGTTTGGTCACAGAATGAAGTCATACATTCAGAATCCTTTTTACATTTTTCACCTTCTAATTTATTACCGCATATACTATCAGCTTGATCAGTATTGCAAATGTCAAGAACAGCATGTTCTAAATTCGTTTGACATTGGCCTGATACACAACTGTGTGAAGGACATTCTTCATTAGTGGTACAATTTAAGGATATAGTATTATTATTTGAAATAATATCATCGTTTAACACTGTACTATTAATAAAAAATGGATTTAATTCAATTTGACATTGACCTGAAACGCATTTGTTGGATGTACATTCTTCATTCTTAGTGCATTCAATGGTAGTAGTATTGGTAGTGATGGTAGTATTACCAAGATTTAGTAATTCATTTTCTGTATTATTTACTGGAATTTTAATATTATTAAATGAAACTTCATTAAGGTTATCAGGATAAATACAATGAGAGATGCTTTCATTCATAATATCCTTTCTACATTCTAAAGCTCCTAGTGAACAGTCCATTATAGTTTGGCATTCACTTCTTTATTTATTAAAATTTATAATAATAATTATAATTTTTTTAAAATAAATTATTAATATGTGTATAATATACATATATATATTTTTTATTTAAAGTACGTTTTATTATATTATATTCATAATTATGAAAATACAATTAAATATATTGTTATATATTTATGTATATTTACTTGTTTATATTGATATTATTCTCAGTTGCTGATCCAGAATTCATAAATGGATTTTGACCAAAGACAAAATTACAATTTAACCAAAATAAAGTGGTTTTTAATAAAGCACTAGTTTGAATTTTTACCATTTTGATTTAATTTTATTTATATTATTAGTATTATTATTTTCTTTCTTTATAACTTTTGCTAACTTTTTTATTGTTTATATAATATTGCTTATAATATTAGACAAAAATTATACACTGATTTTAGTTTTTTTTTATAATAAATATAAATTTTTTATATAATATATTTATAAATAAACTAAAATTATAAATTTAAAACTTAAATATTATTATAGAAATAAATATTAAATTAATATTAATATTTATTATTGACGTTTTTTTCTTTTCTTTTTTTACTTAATTTTTTTTTCAAAGAACTAAAAATATAGACCTTTTTTGATGTATTTATAGGTTTTTCAAAATGTACATTTCTTCACTAAGAAATGTATTATTTAATTATTAATTTAAATTCCGTTCCTGTAAGAATATTCTATGATTGTAATTCAATTTAAAAATTTAATTAAATAAAGATTATTTCTGTGAATATAAAAAAAAATAATACTTTGTAAAAAATTTACTACTAAACTATGTATGAGCAAATTATAAAATATAAATTAATAAATATGAATTATAAAATATAATATATAATAATTTAAATAAAATTTTAGATAATTCTTATTTAAATTTAGCAGTGCCATAAATTTTTGTTATACCCAATAATTATGTATTATGATTTCTTCTTTTTTTTTTTTTCAGTTTAAACTAATTTATAAACTTAGTTATATATAATAACTACCTATTATTATTAATAATAGTAATGTGATTTTAATCGATAAGCTAAACATTTATAGCGCATTAAATTTGCTAATAGATCCACTGTAGATTGTAAAAATATACACTAGATTCTTCTAAAGAAAAAATAACAATTGTTATTTTATTTTGATTAATTTGATAATTTTTTTTTATATATTACATAAATAAAATATTAAATATAAAATTTTTAATTATTATTTATTTATTTATTATTTATTTATTTATTATTTATTTATTATATATTTATTTATCAATTTATTTTTTAATAATCTAAGGTTTTTTGTATAGAAAATATATATTAATAATTTAGAATTTATTTGTTCATTTTACTACATATATTCTATATATCTTTTTAAAAATGTTATACATATAACAAAAATAAAAAAAATATACATATATATTATATCTGAGAAAAAAAAAATAAAATTAATAAAAATGACTATATTTTTTTTTTTTCAATATTTTATACCATAGTATTTTCTATTATAAAAATTGAAAAATATTTTTATCCAAATAAACAGTTTTAAAACAAACTATTTCATAAAATAAGATTAACTTTCTTTCAAAACCGAAATATAATTATCACTATAGAATGTGTTGTAATTTTTTTAATAAAAAAAAAAACGATTTTTTATTTATTCATTTATTGATAAAATAATTACCATAATTAAAAATGGTATGATACAGAATTAATATAATATTCTTTATTATAATTATTGTAATATTTTATTTATTTTTCTTATAATAAGAAATTGCAACAAAATAATCATTTTAGGTTTTTTTTTTTTTTTAATTTATTTTGTATCATGGCATATTTAATTTCATGAAACAATAATATATTTAATATGGTATTATTTATTGTTGTACTATATCTTATACATTTTTTAATATAATTACAGTCCTGGATTTGTAACTTTTATTATTATTTTTTTTCAGTAATTTTATTTTTTAATTATTATATATAAATTTATAATTTATTTATAAAATATTTATATATATATAGTTAAATTAATATTAAAAATAATATTATTAAATTATTAATTACCTGTAGTAAAAATATTGACTTGAAATATTTAAAGTTCAATTTTTATTAAGATTCTTATAACAATTGGAATTAAAACAAAATAATAATAATAATAATAATAATAATAATAATAATAATAATAATAATAATAATAATAATAATAATAATAATAATAATAATAATAATAATAATAATAATAATAATAATAATAATAATAATAATAATAATAATAATAATAATAATAATAATAATAATAATAATAATAATAATAATAATAATAATAATAATAATAATAATAATAATAATAATAATAATAATAATAATAATAATAATAATAATAATAATAATAATAATAATAATAATAATAATAATAATAATAATAATATTGAAAGTATCATTTCACTATCCAAACAAATATCAGATTAAGATTGATTGATTTTTTTTTTTTTTTTTTTTTTTTTTTTTTTTTTTTTTTTTTTTTTTTTTTTTTTTTTTTTTTAGACAGGGAAGAGAATACACTTCCAAAAACTTTATTAAATTTTATTTTAAAAAATACATATAGGTGAAAAGTACATTAGAAATTAAAAATAAAAAATTAAAAATAAAAAATAAAAAAATAAAAAAGCTCGAAAATACTATGTATTTCGGCAAGTTGTACTATGCGGGAATTTTACCCTTCCTATCAAATAAAAAAGAAATAAAATTTAGAAGTAACATCCTTAAAATAGATAGTGTGGTGTCCACTAAACTCTCCCCGGATTCATCATTTATTGAGCTACTAGGGCGAGAATCACCCTTCGTAGTAATAGATGATAATCCTGTATTTTCATTATGCCTTATCAGTACGACGTCGACGCTCTTGGTTAAGTTTGATATTTTGCAATACCTATCAAATAATAGCTCAAACGAACTACTTATGATAGGTATTGCATTTGTTAAGAATTCCGCCAAGCCCACAATTTTTGGAACAGGTGACTCAGATGAACCTTTGAAAAGTAGTTCATTTAAATGTCTCTGTTCCCCACTATCGAAATGTAGTTCATTTAAAACTAAAGTCCCACCAAGAAGGAACAAGTATATATAATGATTGATATAATCTTCAAAATCAGAAATAGAGTCATAGGAAGAAAGAGGATTAAACGCTCTAATCTTCCTAAGGAATAAAACATAGAGATCATCGATGAAATTTAAAGAATTCCATCTAAAAGATGCAAGAGCATCGCATTTAAAAATCCAATGTTCAAAAGATTGATTACCTTCACCACAACATGGGCAGGACTTTGGACAATCTTCTGAAACTCTACCCATTCTAATAGCAATAGTAGTATTGTATTTATAACCACAGCGTAAACGTATAATCCACGAAAATCCTAAGTTGAATTGGGGATATTTTAAGCTAAGCATTATTATAGCTTTATTGTTTGAGAACTTGTTACTATCGTAGTTTTGACCTTTAATACCTTGAAATCTGGAAACTGATTTCCAGTAACGTTCTATAATATCGTCATATTTTACACATTTATATTTTTTGATTTTTTTATATAGTGTTCTAGATTCTTTAGTCCAGGAATAATAAGGCATTTTGGGAATAGATTTAATAAGATCCTTTATGATACAGTTTGATTTACTCCATTTTGCAAATGATTTAATCTGTAAGGCTGCGCAGATACCAGCAATAGGAGGGATGCTTAGATCTCGAGATAAAGCATAAGTACTCATTGTTGAATTATGTCTAATATAGTCATTGTTTTCTGTATTTGTTTTACCATTTTTAGAGAAGGAACCGATACACCAAAATAGACCAGTATTAATTAATGTTTGAATTCTAGCCGTTCTAGATTTGTTTGAACCAAGTAAAGGAGAATAATAAATTACTTTACTAATAACAAAGGATTGAAGAACTTTTTTCTTGTATACAATAGGAATAAGTTTATTTGAAAAGAAACGTGTAAATGAAAGAAGGGATTTTCTAACTTTAAAATGCATGTGAGATATAATGTGTTCTAGTAGGAGATCATCTGAAAAAGGAATACCAAGATAGACATAACTAGAAACTTTAGGAATATCATTCTTTCCTAAATAGAAGGTTGGATCACTATAGTTTGGAGGAGGTTGGAAGTTCATTGGTTTTATAACCATAGTTGCACACTTTTCAATACCAAAAGTCATTTCATTTAAATTAGCCCATTTATGTACCTTTTTTAATAATTTTTCTAAATTTTTTGCACTTGGAGCAATGAGAACAACATCATCAGCAAAGAGTCCACCACAACACTTTTTTCTTCCAACATTAACACCATACTTTTCACAGTCATTTAGTATATCATTGATGAATAAATTGAATAAGATTGGAGATAAAGGACAACCTTGACGAACACCTCTTTTAATAGGAAATTCATTTGATAACATTGAAGCAAATCGAGCACGTGCTTTAGATGAAGTATATAAATTACAAAGAAAATCAAAACATTTACCGCGTACTCCATAGTGATATAATTTAGTAAGAATGTTAAAAATAGGAACTGAATCATAAGCTTTTTTAAGATCTAAAAAAGCTAAATATGTGAATTTTCCTTGGAATTTTCTTCTTTGACAAATTTCTCTAACGGAAATGAATAAACTAATGCATTCTTCGCGGTTGCGAAATCCAAATTGTTCAGGTCTAATGAAATTGTGTGAGAGTGCGTAAGTAGATATTCTATCTGTTATAATTTTTGAAATGATTTTTAGTCCAACGTTAATGAGAGAAATACCTCGATAATTACTACAATCTGATAGGTCACCCTTCTTAGGAATTGATACAATAGAAGCTGAGTTCCATTTTTTAGGAAATGACCCATTCCATATTTTATTAAATATCAATTTTAGACACTTTCCAGCAGCAGGATGTGATTCTAGTAATTCTTCGTTACAAAAAAGAGCTTTGTAGAATTCAATCGGAATACCATCGGGGCCGGGTGCTTTGTTATTTTTCATCGATGAAATAGTTTTTTTAATATCTTCAATCGTAATAGGACCATTTATATTCCAGGTAGTGGATCTAAGACTAATATTCCTTAAAGCATGATTCCAGTAATTACGATTAAGGCTGTGACCTGAGGGATCCGAAGCAAGATCTTTATAATATTCAGCCCATCTATCTAATTGCTTTGAAGGAGAGATAATATCTTGACCAAACTTAGATTTAATGCAAGTAAGGGAGGTAGATGAATATGATGGTTTAGCCATTTTCTTTAAACATCTCCAACCATTTTTGAAATCTTTATTCAAAAAATAATTACCTATTTTTACTATATTAGCCTTAAATCTAGCAGAACGAAATTTACTCTTAGTTTTCTTGATTAATTTGCAAAGTTTTTCATATTTATTAAATTGTTCAAGGTAATTATCAACATTTTCACAATTAAGATTGATTGATAATGATGATAATCTTTCCGAGGAAGTTATGAATGAATTTTCTTCAATATATTTCATTATTATTATTATTATTATTATTATTATTATTATTATTATTATTATTATTATTATTATTATTATTATTATTACTATAATTGTTACTATTATTATTATTATTAATTATTACTATTATAATTTTTACTATTATTATTATTACTACTATTATTATTATTTTGTTACTTTAATAAATTATTATAAATTGTATACTTCCGTATTTTTCAGTCAAATTTCAATAGCTTTAATTTATTTTCCTTAAAAAAAATGGACCAGTAAATATTATTGAGGTTCATTAATCTTTAATAATTGGGGCAACCTATCTTTATTAGAGGTATTTAGCAATTCAGTACGTAGTCATACTTTTATGCTAATATTACAATTTTTCAAATAATGTACAATTTTTTTAAATATTAATATAACTAAATAAAATAAAAATATGATATAATAAGTAAAAAAATAATAACAAATATATTTACACTGTTAATGCTAGCTTTATGTATTAAATATATTAATATTTGTCTTTTAATTTGAAATTTGAAATTTTTTTTTTTAAGAATTTAATAATTCGTTAATTTTAATAGGTACTATTGAAATTATTTATTTATTAATTAGAATTAACGAAGAATAAAGAATATATATTTATATATTAATACCAAAAAATAAAATAAAACAAAATAAAATAAAAATAAATAAAATCATTAATATAAAAATTTTAATAAGTAATATTTTAAATTCTATTATTATTTTACTATTTTAATATAAAATAATTTTTTTTACTGCTATATTTATACTATTTAATATTTTATTAAAGTAAAGAAAATGTACTAATAATGATATGTTTTAAACTTTTAGTATTTTTGTTATAATTTGTTAAATAAACTCTTAATTTGGTTTTAATAAATTTAAATAAATTTAGAATAAAATAAATACTACATAATTAATAATATTTAATTTAATAAAGTAGAAAAACTTCATTAACAGTTTTAATAAAAAGGTAATTTTTATATATATATATATATATATATATATAATTATTTTTATTTATTATTTATTTTACTATTAACTTTTTTTTTTTTTTTTTTTTTTTTTGTTATTATTAATAACAGTTGGTATGTCATATAAAGATTATAGTATAATATGTTCATTATTATTATTAGTATTATTTTTTGTTAGAATAATAATTAAAATAGTTATAAAGGAGATAAAATGCGTAACAAAAACTTTTTTTTTTCTTTTTTAATTTAATTTATTATTATTATTATAATTAGTATTTTCCTTTTCTTTTTTATTTATTTTATTATTATCATTATTTTTAATAAATAAAATAATATAAACTAATAATAATAATAATAATAATAAAAAGAATCTTGTTATATTTATTAATATATTATTATATAGTCTAATGTTTCTTGTGAAAATAAAATATTAATAAAAAAAATTATATTTTTAAAATTACTATTAAAATAATTAGAATGATTAATAATTTTTAATTAATATAATATGATTTGTGATTATCGTATATTAAAATATATTTATGTTGATTTTTTTTTTTTTTTTTACTTGATAATTTTATTTTGTTTATCAGTGTTTCTTATTTATTTTTTTTTTTTAAAAAAAATTTTTTTTTCACTTATTTATTTAGTTAATTAATATTTTATCTTTTTAATATGTTCAATTTTTAAATACTATATTTTTATTTTAGTGCATGTAATATGATTTAAATGATTTGGTGAATCATGAAACAATGATTTATACATATATGCTTCTGATAACAGAAGTTCAATATCATTATCTGTCCAATTCTTTGTAGGTATATGTTGTAAAAATATAATTATGTTTTGAAATTCTTGTGTGATTAATTCCTTTGACCATTTTTCTAATAAGGCTGCACAAACATAAGTATGAAATTCTGAAAAACCATTAGCTTCACACTAATTATATAAATAGTTTATTAATGAATGATTTTTTTTTTCAAATCATAAATATTTTAGATTAAATCAAAATAAATAATTAAATAAAATAATTAATTAATTAATATATATAAATATTATATAAAATAAATAATATATTTGTAATGATTTCTACTACTACTACTAATACAATAATAATAATATTAATATTATTAATGATGATAATATTAAAAATAAAAAAGGAATATTTGTTAAACATACAAGATAGGTATCCCACATTCTTATAATATTTGGTAATGAAATTTCTCTCATAAGTAAACAGTTCATCCATCTAAACGCAAACTGTAAGAAATTAACATTTTCTTCCTTTAAATGATTATATAATGGTTCTAACATTTAAAGTAAATTATATTAGTATTATATAAAAATACAAATATATCGTTTAATTTTAAAAAATTTTATTACAATTAAGGTATATTAATTATATATATATATAATTATTAATTTTCTATTTACCATCAATACGGTTAGTCAATTCATTCATTTTTTCTACTTGACGTACAATTCCTGGTTGTGCATGTATATAATTATCCTATTATTAGAAAAAAAATAAATATAAAATTATTAATGATATTGGTAGGTTTTAATATGCCTTATAATTGTATTATTATTATTTTTAATTTTTATTTTTAACATTCTATATTATATATTATAACTCAACTCAATTAATATTTACTTGAATTTCATCTAATAAAATAGTTAAACACCAAAATGAATCAGCTTCAACAATCGTTAATTGTTCTTTCGGAAAACTATAAAAATCAAATCTACTAATACTTTTTAGAGCTATAATTTATTAATAAAAAATACAATTAATAAAATTAGAAGACTTAATTAATTATAATAATAAATGCATTTCTTTATTGATTTTTATAACTCACGTATATATTTTGATAAAAAAACATGATAGAAAGGGGTAATTAAATCATTAATTCCTTGTACATATCCAATAGTAGGATGCTGTATAGCCCAGCAATATAATATTTTTTCTAATGACTATTTTTTTTTTTTTATTAATTTATAAATTTAAAAATGATTAATATTTTAATTCTAATATTTTTTCAAAATTTTATTATAAAAAAATTATTACTTCTTGAATAATTGGATTTTGATATAGTGGTATATCTGGATTTGTTCTTGGTACATCAATATGAATCTTTGGAAATATTAGATTATTGTATATATATATATATATATATATATATATTTAATACAATATATATATTATTAAACGCTTATCTATATTTCAATTATCATTTATTTATAATATTATATTTACTTGATGATATATAGATTGATTCAATCTGGATGTTCCATTTTTAAATGTTTCTTTAACTAATTTAACATATTCATTTCTTTTTGTCTTTAAAACATATTCCCTTTCATTCGAATTGCATGGTAAATAACCCTTTTTTAATATTTATTCAAAATTTATTAAACAAGTAAATTTATATTTATTATATATTATTTTATTTAATTAATATATTAAATAATTGATATATACCATAAGTATTTGCCATGCTTCGGGCCTACATTCTTCCGGAATACCCGACCATGATAATTTTTTTAATTTCACTAAATTATAATTATAATCATTATCATTATTATTATTGTTGTTAGAGATATTAATATAAATTTGCTTAATTATATTAATAATGAAGTTAACTTTTATAAAAAATATATCCATTATTTTATACATACCTATATCAACATTAGGTTCTTTTAGTAATGCTTCAAATTTTTTAAATCGAACTATATCATTATTTATCCTTGCAATTTCATTTGCTGTTTTTTCGTCAATAGATTTATCTAATATATATATATATAGATATATAGAATTTTGTTAATAATTAAATTTCGTAATTAATTATTAATAGTTTTATCAAAGGTATCTTCTTGAATTAATTTAAATTTTTGAAGTATATATATGAAGTATTTCATGTTATTTAAAAAAAATATATTATGAAAATTTATTATATTTTAATTACGTTTTGTAGATTCGATAGGCGAACTCAAATTACTGTTATTACCAAATGACATCATTGGAATATCTATTGATGATAAAGAAGTTAAAGTATTTCTTTTTAATTTTTCAATATCATTAGGATCAAACTCGTCAAGATCATCATTCCAATCACAATCTGTAGCGCTTAAATAATCCTTAAATTGCTGAGAAGAATTACTTAGATGAGGTGAATTACTTCCAGTAGGTGAATAACTTCTTTATATTCATTATATTATTTAAATTATATTTATTAACATATTTCAATTGAAAATATTATTTTAAATACAATTATTAATAAAGTTATATAATATATAAAAGTTTAAATAATATATATATAATTTTGCAAAAAAAAAAAAAAAAAAAAAAAAAAATTAATTATTCCTTTGCTAAATTTTATTTTTTTAAAACAAGAAATATATAAAATTAATTTTTAATACTTTTATTATACTTTTAAATAAATCAATAATCATACCTTTCTGTTGGAAGCCCATGTTCATCTAACTGAGTTTTCGATAAACGTTTACTTTTTTATTATTAATAATAAAAATAAATATAGATAAATATAGGTAAAAGTATATTATTTTAGTATAAACAAGTTGTTTTTATTGATATCCATTTCTTAATTTTATTTAAAAATAATTTAATTCATTCGGAATAATATTTTATTTATTTAGGGATATCTATTATATATACCTTGAAAGCTGAGGAGATGAGCGTCTCCAAAAATATTTTTGATAATCACTCATGCTAAAAACAATATAATATTAATTTAATAAACAAAGGACTTTGAAAAAAAAAAAAAAAAAAAGATAATAATAATAAAATATAAATAAAAATAGTAGAGCATTATAATAAATAAATAAATAATTTAAAATTTCTTTTCGTTCTAATATATATTTTTTATTAATTATTAAAATTTACCTTAGTTTATTTTATATAATTTTTTTTCTTAATTATTGATATATAATAGTTATTGATATATATATTGGATATTAATATTAAATAATTATATGATATATTTTTGTTTATCCCTTTATATTATTTTTTTATTTTTTCTTTTAATAATGAATTAAATATTATTCTAATAAAATATAAAATAATATTTATATATATTTAAATAATAATAACAAATTAAGATAATATATAAAATTTTTATATGTATGTGATTATACAATTTTAACAAAAATTAAACTTGTTATATAAACTTTATTAAAACAAGTTAATTGCTATGTTTTTATTAATTTTTAGATTTTTTCTTTTTTTTTTTTAAATTTTATTTGTATTATTTATTATTTTTTCTTATTATTAAAACAAAAATTTATGCACTTTCAAGAAATAAAAAAAAGTATATAAAATAAATAAATGTATTTTAAAATAAATATATATATATATATTTTTTGTAATTTATTTTAAATAATATTATTTAATAATATTATTTAATTTTTTTTTTAGAGTTTTCAGAGAAAAAGAAAAGAAAAAAAAGAAAATTTTTAAAATTATTTTAGTTAATTATGATATTGGTTCTTATTTTTTATTTTTATTTTTTTTTTTATTAAATTTATAATTTTAATAATCTTTTCAAGCCACGTTAAGGTTTTTCCTTTTATAGAAATCTTCAAAAAAAAAAAAAAAAAAAAGTTGATAGCAAGGTCATTAAAGCTTAATAATAATAAAATTATTGGATTTATATTTATATTATTAATTTTAATTGTAAAGTGTAATTTGTTATGCTTCTTTTTTTTACCTTATTTTACTGAAAATAAAAATTTTACTAAATATGAATTCTAGCCACATAAATAATAAATTAAGAAACGTGATTATAAAAAAATTTTTTTGTTATTAACTATATAATTATTTATGAAAGGCTTATAAAAAAAAATAAATAAATAAAAATATAAATATAATTAATTATAATTAAAATAAATATATTGACAAATTCATATAAAAGTTTGAAAGAATTTAAATCTAATAAATTTAATCAACATAAGCTTGTGTAATGTGAGGTAATTAAACTTTATTAATTTAATTAATAATAATTAATAATTTATGATTAAAATGATAATATTATACTTAACAATAATAATGATAATATGAGGATGTTAATGATAATAATTATGAAAATAAATATATTAATGATAATTACATTACCAATAATAGTAAATAAATAAATAAATAAATAAATAAATAAAAATAAATATATTAATAAATAAATTATTAAATAAATTAATAAATATACATATTTTCAATATTAAAAATATATTTAAATAATAAAAATAAAAATAACAACAAATAAAATAATAGGATTAACTGGACTCTAAAAATGTAATTAATTTTAGTTTATTAACTCTTTTGATGTATATAATCACCTTTTTATTAATAAAAATAGTATAGTTATACATACATCAAATATTAAAAAAAAAAAAAAAAAAAATAAGATTAGTAACAATAATTGAAAACATTAATGATGCTAATAATAAATTATATATATTAATTTCCAATATTAGAATAACAATAAATAATTTTTAAGTATAGAAGATTAATGAATATATTTATTATGAAAGGAAGAATATGAAAATTTAATATGTACTATCTTTAAAGTAATATGGAAAGATAATTAGTAACTATTTTCAAAATTTTATAAACAATTATTCATTTACAAATATAAGTGTTTATAAAAATTTAAATAGTGAAACATTATTATTTAAAAGAAAATGAAAATAAATAATTTATTCATTTAACTTTAAGGAAAGTAACTTTTTTTAAAAAATAATAATAATAATAATAATAATATAATAATAAATAAATAAATAAACAATATTAAAAATATATATATATATTTAAATATACAAAGATTAAATAGAAAATAAAAATATTAATAATTATTTTGATTCAAATTTTTTTTAAAAAAAAAAAAAAGGAAAAAGGAAAAAAAAATAAAATAAGGAAAGAAGAAAAGAAAAAAATAAAGATTAAGAAATATTAAAAAATAGAGATTAATTTTAAATTTTATTTTACAGGTAGGTATATGCATAATTGTTTTTATAATATGATATACAAAATTAATTATATAAAAGTATATGTACATATATAAATATATATATATATATATATTTTTTTTTTCTATTAATTTCTAATATATTATTTTATTGATTCTAAGAACTAAAATTACATAATAAATTTTTATATTATAAAAAAGATTAATACATTATTTTATAAAACTTTTAAAATATTTAATAATTTTGCTCCAAAGGAAATAAAAATAATTATTTCTTTCATTTAATCATACAATATGATATAAATCATTGTAATTCCTTATTATTTTTGTTTTCTTTTAATGAGTCCTTGAACATCGTTAACATTGTTTGTAGATTTTTGAACAGTTGGATTCTTTCTCTTTAATAGACCTTGAATATTATTAATATTATTAGCTGAATCTTGTGAAGTTGTGACTTTTTTTCTTTTAACTAAGCCTTGCAAATTATTAATACAATTATTATTTGATTCTTGTGTTGAAGTTATTTTCTTCTTTTTTATTAATCCTTGAATATCATTTACATTTTTTCTTTTAATACTTCCTTGTAAATTATTTACATGGATTGCTTCAGAAAACTTTATACCTTTTTCTTTTTCTTCTTCTTTTTCTTCCTCTTCTTCCTCCTCAAATTCCTTATTTAATTTATAATTAAAATGAATAATTTTCTTTTGCTTTACTAATTGTTGTAAATACTCATGAAGAGCTTTTGAAGAATTTTCAGCATCTTCTTCTAACGCATAATTAAGTGATAATACATAATCAATTAATTTATCATAGTCTACTTTATCTATATTAACTTGTGAATTATTCTTTTTAAAATCCTTTTTTTTCTCTGATGAAGAGAGAATATTTAAAATCATACATGCAGAAACAGTTCCAGATAAATTTTCAATTGCTAAATATTCAAAAAACTCTCTTACAGTTGTTCTTTCATGAATAAGTGATGCTCTTTTCTTACTGTGAAGTAATGAATTCTTAGGATCATCCGGGAACTGAGGAATGGTTTCAAGAGCATACGATGATTTTTCAAATGGATATCCCCAAGTCCAGGGACATATGGATGTATTAATTTTCAATGCATTTTTAATATCTTCATTATGGTTTTCATTCATAACTGTTTGTAAATGACCTATTCTTTCACCTGTAGGACAATACCAATATCCACTTTCAGGAATAAAAACTTTTGGATAATGCGACAAAGTTTTTATCCACCAATTTATTAATTCAGAATCTGTTAAAACGTGTTTATCTGTATTATTGGCATCATCTGAAGTAGGAAAAAGATAATTTGGTTTTGCTCTTGTGTATAGGTGAAGAGTAACACTTACACCTGTATCTTTATATAAGTTTTGGTAATAACTCAAATAGCCTAATATAATTGCCCGTATAAGAGAAAGAGGTTGTCTTTTGAGATTTTCCCAACCTGAAGTGTCTATTTTTGATATGTATAATATTACTTTGTTTTCTTCCAAATTTATATATTCATTACAAAGAATTCCTGAATTGAAAATAGTATCATAGTTTTTTTCATCTAATTTATTTCTATTTTTGTTTGCAGCTAATATTAAAACATTTCTCATATCATATATATTGTAATTTTCTTTTTTCTTTTTATTAATTTGCTTTTTCGAATACAACGCTTCTTTCTCTGGCCTACTACTTATAATGTATAAATCAATATTTGCATATCCAAAAAGATTATTTAATGCATTTATTAAAAAAGATTTCATTTTTTTTATTTTTATTATTCTTTTTTCTTCTTTGTCTTTTTTTTTTTTTTTGGTATTTCTTAATTTTTATATTATTTTTTTAAATAAAATTTAATAAAAAAAAAAAAATAAATTAATTTATTAAAAAAATGATAAAAAAATTTTTATATTAAAATATATAAAATATATATAAATTATATTTTTAATTAATAATTCATAATTTATATAATATATTTAATATAATTTAATTAAATCTCTTATTATATAATTTAATAATTTTTATTTTTTAAAATAACAAAAAGTAAATTTATTTTAGAAATTTACATTTTTCAACAATATAATTCAATTAATCAGAATAATTCGTTCTATTGAGAAATACTTTATTAAAATTAATTAAATAAAGTTAATTAATAGTAATAGTCTAAGATGTTTTTAACTAGATCTGAAGTAATTTTATTATTATATAAATAATTGTTTAAATTTTTAAAGTTAAAATTTAAAAATTCTTTTTTTTTTTTTTTTTTTTTCTCTTTTATTCTTTATCTTGTTCTTTTCATTTCTTTGTAACATTTTTCATTTCAAAAAAAAAAAAAAAAAAAAAAAAAGAAGAAAATAAATTGAAATTATGTATATAATAAATTAATTAAATAAAAAAAAAAAAAAAGAGAGAGATGTAATTTTAAGTAAATTTCCAGTATTTTTAATGAAATTAATAAATATATAACCAATATTTAATTTTAAAAATGATTCAGAAATCTATAATTTAATGTTGTACATCTTATAATAGAATTTCTTTTAAAAAAAGATTTAAGTTTTTAATATAAATGATTAGAAAAAATAATGAAAATGCAATGAAAAAAAAATAGTTAATAATAGTTATATATCATTATTTTTTTATATTTATAATTTGAATTTACCAAAAATTTTATAAAAAAAATATTTTATAAAACTACATTTTAATTATATTCATAAAATTAATAAGAAATTTAAATTGAAATTGTATATGTTTTATTTTAACACTGTTATTCTTTCTTTATTTTTTATTGTTATTATTATTATTGTATCTTTAATTTAAACAGTATGATAGAGGTGTTAACACATTCTCTCCAGAAGGTAGATTGTTTCAAGTTGAATATGCTATTGAAGCTATAAAGGTAAATATATAATTATTTATATGACAAATTAATTATCTTTTTATATCCTTTTTGGTCTTTATTTTATTCTTTATTTTTTTTTTAGCAATTATAAGGATCAAGATATTTCAAATTATATAACTTTTAATAATTAATTGTTGGCTATTCATTGAATATAGTTCAAATTATGACATTATATATAAATATAGAATTAAATAGTATTGTTTTTTTTTTTTTTTTAAAAAAAAAAAAAAAAAAAAAAAAAAATAATAATAATAATAATGATAAAATAAAAATAAACTGTTAAATTTAATAAGCAATATTTTAAATATTAATATAAAACATTTCAAGAGTAACAGATATAATACAAAATTGTTTTTAAATTTTTAGAATAAATATATTAAATTAAAATGATCAATAAAAAAATGTATTATACATTCAATTTATTTAAATTTCAATTTATATATATTATATTGCTTTTTAATTTAAAATTAATATTTTATTATAATTTGGAAAATTTAGAATGGATTTATGATATTTGCAACAAATATTAATAATAATATTATATAACTAAATGAATATTTAAATTTTATTTCAAAATTTTGTATTTTTCAAAATAATAAATTAAATAAATTGTATGTGTAAAAGATGGGTTCAACTGCCATTGGTATTCAAACCTCAGAAGGTGTTATTCTTGCTGTTGAAAAGCGTATTACCTCAACTTTATTGGAACCAAGTTCTATTGAAAAAATTTTAGAAATTGATTCTCATTTAGGTTGTGCTATGTCAGGTTTAAATGCTGATGCTAGAACTATGATTGATCATGCTAGAGTTCAAGCTCAAGTAAATATTTTATAATTATTCATATAAACTCAAATGAAAAATATTATTTTTATTACATTCATAAATTTTAATATCCTATTATTATTAAAAGATGTGAGAGTAAATGAATAAATATATTTTTATTATATAAATCTATATATTTATATATTAATTAAAGAATCATACTTTCGTATATGATGAACCAATTAAAGTTGAAAGTATTACCCAAGCTATTTGTGATCTTGCTTTAAGATTTGGTGAAGGTGCTCAAGGTGAAGAATCTATTATGGTAAGTATTATTGATTAAAATATTATTTTTAATTAATAATCAAATAAAATGTGAAATAGTGTTTCTTAAAATGAAAATAATTATAATTATAATAAAAGTTTTAATAAACAATAATTCTAATAGTTTCAATTCTAATAATTCTAATACTAATATTATAATAAATTAAAAATAATAATTTAAAATAATATATATATATATATATATTTCATTATAAATTAATAGAGTCGTCCATTTGGTGTTGCTTTATTAATTGCTGGTTGTGATGAAAATGGTCCACAACTGTAATAATCATATAATAATAATAATAATAATAGTAAAAGATTTTTTAATAATAATAATAATAATAATAATAATAATAATAATAATAATAATAATAATAATAATAATAATAATAGTAATAATAGTCGTAGTAGTAATAATTATAGCTATTATTATTATTATTATAAAGTCAATATTATTAAATATGTATTTATTTATATTTATTTATATTTAATCTATATAATATACAAAATAAAATAATTTTTTGTAATTAATAAATTAGTTTCCATGCCGACCCATCTGGTACCTTCACTAAATACCAGGCTAAGGCTATTGGTTCTGGTTCAGAAGGTGCTCAAACAGAATTACAAGAAAACTATCACAAGGTTGTATAAATTTTATTACTATTGAAATCATTATATCTTATTTTATTATTTGATGAACTAATTTTTAATAATATTTTTCTAATTTTTATCTATTATATGTATATATTATATAAATAATATTTTTATATTAATATTGATTATGTAGTCATTAACTTTAAAGGAAGCTGAAGCACTATCATTAAAGGTTTTGAAACAAGTTATGGAAGAAAAAGTAAACTCTGTCAATGTACAATTATGTTCAGTTACACCTGACAAGGGTTTCCGTATTTATAGTGAAGAAGAAGTTAATGAAATTATCAATTCTTTATAAGATAATTTATAAGTTCTTGGAATTTGATGTTATGAAAAAAAAAAAAAAAAATCTATTGAAAGTATTTATCAAATCAAAGTGAATTAATCATTAATACCAGTAATAATAAAAATATTAGCAATTTTAACTAATATAATTTTAAAATATTTTTATTTTTAAATATTTTAGCAAAAAAAAAAAAAAAAAAAAAAAAAAAAAAAAAAAAAGATAATTATAAAAAATAAATAAATAAATAAATAATAAATTATATAATAATAATTAATTAATTACATATATCAACAAAAAAAAATATATATATATATATATATTAAATAAACAACTATTTTCGTTCATATATAATAAAAATAATTAAGTATTACCTCATTAAATAATTATATTCATTATATAATTATTTTATGAATCTTAATATAATAAATTAATATTTTTATAATAATAAAATAATAAAAACATTATTTTTAATTTTATATTTTTAGTATTTTTAGTATTAATGAATATCTATATTTCTATGAGAGTCTTAATAATATATATTAATTATTATAGGTACTATATTCTGTTATTAGTATTATTACTATATTATATTATTTATTTATTTATTTATTTATTTATTAATATTTTAAGACTGATACATGTAATTTTTCTTTGTAATTTTTCTCTCATGAAATAATTTTATCATATAAAAGAAAATGAAAAATCGAATTAATGAGATATATATTTATGAAATTTTGCAATGAAATAGTTAAAATAAAATGAATTTAAATATATATATATATATATATATATATATGGTATTGTGTAAAATAAAGGGAGCCATATATGTATATGTAAATATGTATATATTTACAAAAAACTAAAAGAAAAAAATATAGTAAAAAAAAATTTTTTTTTATTTTAATTCTTTTTATGAAATTATTAAATATCAAAAATATATTTATGTATTTTTTTTTTTTTTTTTACCTCAATGATATGGGACTATTTTTCCAGGTCCATGGAGGGTTGATCGAAAAGGAACAACCTATTTCAGGTGTACTAATTACAGTTTTTTGTGATTCTGATGATAATAGATGGTTATCCTTCCTAAAGTGGCTTCTAGTACTAAGAAAGAAAATTGGAAATTTGGAAGATACTGTAGAAAGTGAATCTGATGTTTTATATTGTTTTAAGCTGAATATGCAGTATTATTGGAGTGGTATAGTTAATAATATCATGTGGTTTCTACATATAATCATTGAAATGAATCTATTGTATTTTTTACTTTAGCATTATTTTGAATATGTATTTTTCTATAGTATTATTCTATGTGTTCTGTAGTTAATGTCTATATTCCTATTAGGAAACAATCATTACTAGTCTGATATGCATTCTCTAAAGTTTTCACATGGCTTCAGAATTACACCAATTATCCACCTATTCTTCTTGGAGACTTTAACATGAGCACCGCTGATTTACATGATAAATTAACCAACAGTAACCTTGATAACTGGTTTATTCTTCCTATTAATGGTTCACTAATTACATGGACTAGAGGTAGATATTCGTCAGATATTGATAACGCGCTAATCAACTCAAGTATACTGGATAAAATATCAAGTGCTTATTTTGTTGATTATCCTTCTATATCTAATCACAAGCCGCTTGTATTTATTGCAAGAAAACTACCATAAATAATAAATGAATCATTTTTGTTACCAAAAAAATTATTAGGTGGGATAAGTATAAATGTCTTGAACATAAAAAAGAAATATGTGATCACAAAAATATGATATTCTTAGTGAATAATTAAGAAATGAAGAATTTTCAGTTGATTGTACAATTGAAAATATATCGTCAACAGAAATCAGAAAAGCGATGTTTAGAATGCCACTCAAAATTTATTGTCTTCAAAAGGTAAAACATATAAAATATAAACAAATTAAGGGTTATAAATCTACAAGTGATCCCAATGAATTTACTACAATTGTTGACTCGTATAATAGACTTTGTGAATCAATTAATAAAAAATGTAACAAATTTTGGAAAAAATAATATTTATATTGGATTAAAATTGGATGTTCTATAGCTCTTAGAAATGAATGTAGGAAAGTATGGTAATGGGTAAAAAAGAATGCAAAAAAAAAATAATCAATCTTTCACTAGCTCTCATCCTTTAAAAACAATAATAATGAACTTGTTTCTTCTACAGATGAAAAATTAAATCTTGGCATTCTCATTATAAATTCTTAGGGTCAGATTCTTCAGGTTATAGTCTTTCTAAAGATTTCTGAAAAGATTCTGAGGCACTTAAAAATTTGGCAAGTTCAAAGCAACAAGAATGGGAAATTAGCCAAGATATTAGCGATGAAGAAATTAGTGAAACAATTTCATACATGCCTAAGCTTGTGGTCCTGATGATATTCCAATGGAATTCTTCAAAGCTTTGATTCCTGGTAAGGATTATTCAGAAGAATCTAGTGAAAATAATAGTAATATTTCATCTGACTTTAAATGTCTTAAAGCCTTAATCAATCGTATTTGGAATGGTGATTTTCCGAAATCATGGAATAACGCATCGATAGTTTCTATTCATAAAAAGGGCGATCTATCAAATTGTTATAACTAGAATACTTATTGCTCAACTTCAAGTATCTTGAATTTAGCATTAACTTCCGATGAATACTTTATACCAGATGTGGATATAAATTCGATGGTCGTATTGCCAAAGCTTCCAAAATGATTGAATACTACTGTCCAGAAAGGTGTCCTTGTTGTTATAAAAAAAATAGTAATCCTCGATTGGAACATTGGTTTTTTAAATGCTATCTTTTCCGTGAATTTTTGAATGAAATATTTTAAGGAAATTGAAATTCTTTATGAAAAATTTTTTATAATTTCCAATTATTGCCCAGTATCAAATGATAGTGTAAGCACTGTTGTCATAGATGTTAATAATATTGAATCAATTACAGATTCTGATAGTAGTAATGAAGTATATAATATTAATAATAAAAATAGGAATAATACTGTTAATAATAGTAGTATTAGTGATAGTGAAAATAATAGTATCGTTATTAATGATATAGTGAATAGTTCAGTTGGTGAAAATCGTGTTAATTTAAATAATTTTCTGAATAATGAGTATGTACATATTTATGAGACGTGGTACCAATAATATAACTTCCTTCTTGGTGGAAGAGATACAGATATTGTTGTTTTAAATTATAAAAAGGAATGAGGTGTTTTGTTTAAGAACCAAATCATTTCTGGTGATTATTCAAAAACGTCATTCTTGGCGCGATCTTCGGTTCTCTTTACAGAAATTATGCCTCGGGCTAATGCTCGACAAGGGTTACAATTCCGAGAGTATAAGCACACACTAACCATGAACGTCAACTCTGAAAATGTAGTAAGACAGGCTAACAGGGCCAATGCCTCTGAAGGAGAAGACTATAATTTCTTTCAGATATTCAATTCAAGCCCTTATCCATAAGGAAATGAGGTTCGTTGCATTGGAATTTTTTTCTGAATTTATTTATACACTTTATTTTGAATATTACTTTTTATTTTACATTACTATTTTAAATATTATTATGTTCTAATTGGAAAAATAATATTTATTTATTTTATTAATTATATGTTTATTTATTTTTTATTAAAATTAAAAATATTCATGTAATTAATAAATGAAAAAATAAATACAGATTAAAGTTCGCAATAATTGCGGATATAAAAAAAAAAAATTTTTTAATTATTATTAATATATTATATTATTTTAATTTTAATACATAGCATCATTTATATTACATAAATTATTTTATATATAAATAATTTTTTAAACTAAATCATTTATTGTGTTAAATATAAAGATAATACAAAAATATATTATTTTATATTGAATATATAATATATAATGTAATATATGAAAAAAAAAATATTAAGCCTTATTTTTTTTTAATTAATTATATATATTATTTAAGTATATGATACATTTTGTAATGTAGCATTTTTAATTATTAATTTAAAGCCATAATTTTTTTTTTTAATTCAATTAAAAACAAAATAAGTAAATAAATAATGAATAATAATTATAATTATTTTCAATATTAGACATTAAAAAATTAAACATTATTATAAACACATTAAAAATGTCAAAAAATCTGAATAGTTAATATTATTTTATTCAAAATAAATAATTAAATATGAATAAATAATAAATAATTAAATATATTTTTTTTATTGTTAAAAATAAAAATATTTTTATAAACATTTTTTTATATATATTAGTTATTAAAAAATAAATTATAGCAAAATTAAAATTAAATATTATAATATTCTTTCCTCATCCTAAGTACGCAAAACTTTAACACAAGGTCTGAGTCCGAGACTATTTGTAAATCATACCATGACGAGTGAACTTCCAGCCTCATATATAGTGAAAACCCAGGGTAGAGAGAAAATATCCCATATATATTAAAAAGACATGCGCAGGGTCAATCATTAATCTTATGTGTGTTAATCCCTAAGTACTAACCACCAGGATAAAAATTGGAAAGACTTTAAATATTTAAATAATTATAAATAATATTTAATTCATGTATGCTGAATACATATAAAACTCTAATCTAATAAGATATATATATCTATTTTTATATATTTTTATATATATTTATAATATTACTGTAATATAATATTTAAATATATTTGATTATGAAAATTTATATTATTGTGTAACATTTTAAAATCAAAAAAAAACTTCAATACAGTACGATGTTTCACAGGAATCAATATCAATATTAGTTTAAATAAGGTTAACGTATATAAAGATTAAGTATATCATCATAAATAATAAAGAAATTTGGTTTATACACTTTAATTAAACCAAAAAAAGAAAAAATATCGACCTATTCATATTTTAATATATTTATCCTTATATTATAATATATAATGTATGAAAAATAATATATTATATATGATGTGGAGAATCTTTCATAATATTTTTTTTAGAAGAAAAAAAGATAATATAATTTATAAAATACAATATATATATTTTATTATTTTAATACGTTTATATGATTTAATAATTAAGATATAAAGGCTTAATTATTTAAATTATATAAGTAATATATAAAACATTAATTAGGTATTATTTATATAGTTTTATTCATAAAAAAAGAAAAGAAAAGTATAAATATATATATATATATAAATTAATGTAAATTAATGCATATTAAGTAAATAATAATATTATAATTCAAATACTATTTATTAATTTTTTTATTTTTTTTTTTTATTTTTTTTTCTTATTTTAATATATATTTTTAGTTTTTTTTTTTTTTTTTTTTTTAAAAAAAAACATTTAAAAAAAAAAAAAAAAAAAAAAATTGAGAACTAAATCGATATTTTTATGTAGTAAATATAACAAATATTCTTTTTTTATTTTTCTTTAAAAAAGGAGGAAAGAAATTAAATAATAAAAATAAATAAAAAAAAATAACTTATTATTTTTTTTTTTTAATTATAAATGTATATTGTTTATAGTTAGTGCAGAAAAGATAATTGTTTTTAAAAGTCAATAAAAAAATATTGAATATTACGTAGTTAATAGATTAATAATTTAATATTTATTTTAATGATAATTAGAATAATATTACAAATATTAATATTAGTATTATTTATATATAAATGAAATGTAATATAAAGTTGTAAAACATAAATTAATTTATTATAATATAAAAAATGATAAAATAAATAAATAATATATAATATTTATATAAATGTATTAACATATAATTTATAATTTATTTTACCTTCTTAAATATTTAAATATTTTTTAATTTAGAGAAAGGGCTATAAGAGTTGATCATTATTTTATTAAAATTATTATAATTTAATCAAAATTTACAAAAATATAATAAATATTAGCTTGATTTTATTTTAGCCTTCCCAATTAATCCAATAAAAAAAAAAAAAAAAAAAAAAAAAAAAAAAAAAAAAATTATAAAATAAAAATAATATTTATATATTAATATTCCTAATTTTGAAATTATAAAATTGAAATTACATTAAATTTCCAATAATAATAAATATTATTGACTCATAAACGATCCTTTTTTCTTTTTTTTTTTTTTTTTTTATAAAAAAAAAAAAAAACATACCAATTTATTGATTTTTTTTATAAATATTTATATTAAAAATGGAATCGAATATAGAAAAGGCAAATAGACTTGCAACCCTTAATAATAAGCAAAAAGTTATTATAGGAACTACTTCTTTTGTTTTATTTAGTAGTTTAACATATGCTATTCATTATATCCATAAAAGAAATAAAAAAATGGCAGCTTTTGCTGAGCATTATCGTCTTAATGAATATGGAATGCTCTATTTGAATGAATTTAAATCTAAACAAACTAAAAGATTAACTAGAAAAATGTTAAGATATGTTGTTGCTCATGAACCTGTATTAACTGAAGATCTTGAAAATGAATTGAGATTACCATTATTTAAAGATAATATAAAACATATAGTAAAACAAATTCAAGATAATAAAAATAAAGGAAGAATTCTTTTATTTGAATCTCCACCTGGATACGGAGTAAGATATGCTTTGCAATCTTGGGCTATTCAAGAACACAAACATAATAAGATTATTTTAAATCTTGATTTACATGATTATTTCTCAATGCTTTATCAACAAGATAAAACAGTTTATACCGGAGATAGTGAACAATTAGTATATGCCATATTAAATGTTTTTGGTTATTTTTCTTTAGGTAAATATAAATAAGAAATTAATCATTATTTAATATAATCATTATTGGTATTATTAGTATTTAAAAATTAATAATTCAAGCAGTTATAAAAAACTAAATAAAAATAATATTTTTTTTCCCTTTTATTATTATTATTATATTAACATTTTATTATTTAATTAATAGATGATGCCTCTAATAAATATGTTAGATTAGGATCTTCTTCATCAAGTTCATCAGTTTCATCTCGTTGTCTTTCAGAGGAATCATTTTCAAATCAAACTTTAAGTGGAAGATTGGAAGAAAAATTAGATGAAATTGAAACTGTATTAAAAGTTGTAAAATCAAAAAGTTATCCAGTAACTTTAATTATTAAAAATATTAATTTATTATTTAATAATTCTGAATCAAATATTAGTCAATATGATAAGATAAATGAAATTTTCGCTTGGCTTTTAAAAAATGAAAAAAATGGTTTATTAGAAGTTATTTTATGTAACTCAGGTCAATCTTTAATTTCTGCTTTAAGAAAATGTAAGATAAAAAATATTATTTATTTTTATATTCATTAAAAATATTAAATTTTGGTAGTACTTTATGGTATTACTAACTATTATATATAACTAATTTTTTTTTTTTTTTTTTTTTTTTTTATTCTATAATAGTCAAAGGATATGAAGAAAATCTTGATTTTAAATCAATGGAATTAATGAACCCAAAAACTGTTCAAAAATATTTATTAGAGCAAGTAAATTCTGATATTGCTGAAAAGTTCAAATTTACTAAAGAATCAGCAGTTGAGTTTATTAAATACTTTTCATCTAATTTCAATGAAATTGAAGATTATCGTCAGTCAAATATTTCTGTCGACAAATTTATAAACATTAGGAGAAGTGAACAAGTAAATAAAGTTGAAAAATTCTTTAAGGAAACACCAGGATTTGATCCAATGTCAGCTTTAGATAATCCATATATTACTCCACCAATAGAACATTTAAAAGATTGTATATTAGAAATGATGATGAAGGATGGTATCTTAACATTAGATAATATTATACCAAATATTGATAATCATCATTTATCTATTCATGAACAAGAATTAAAATATGATTTAATTTTAAAATTAATTAATTGGGATATATTTAAATGGAAATCTGTAACTAAAAAAGAAAAACCAAGAAAGATGTCTATTTTTGTTACTTCAAAAAATACTTTATTTAATTTTACAGCTGCAACTGGTGCATCTATAATTAATGGTGTTAAAGATGGTATTAAAATGACAGAAGAAAAACTTAATTTAAATAATATAAGCCATTCACAAGTTGAAGATAACGTTAAAAATCAAGATATTTCTATTGACGATATAAAAGAAAGAGATATTATAACTACTAATGGTTTTAACGATTACAATCATTCAATTCTCACAGACGCTCCATTTGTAAAAGATCCAGAAAGTAATGATGATTATTTCGAACATGATCAAAGTAATTTTTATTCTAGTAATAATTATTATCATGATTATACAAATTCACAATCGATAACACCAGTTAATGAATGGAAAGATTATGTTCCACCACAACCAGTAAAAAATGATTATATGGCGTCTTTTGGATATGATAATAGATATTCTCATAATGAAATATGGGAAAATGAAAAAAATCAAAGAGATATAATGAAGGTAGTAAAAAAGGAACAACCATATGAATTAACTTATCAAAATTTATTTATAAAAGAACATCTAGAAAGTTGGTTTAATAGTTTATTATGAATAGATTAATATCATTAATGCCCAATATTTTCAAAAAAAAAATAATTATTGATATTTTTTATGTATAATTAATGAAAAAGTTTTAATGAAATTTTTAGTATATTTTAGAAAACATAGATTTTATAATATAAATTATGTTTACTAATAGTTTTACTTTAAAAAATTATTAATTTATTCGTGACTTTTGTTATGTTTTTTTTTTTTTGTTTTTTTGTTTTTTTTGTTTATCTTCAAATTAACTAATATCATATACTAAAACAAAACAAAACAAAACAAAACAAAAAAAAAACATGCTAGTTTAAACTCATTAGTTCTCATATATATATATACATACATATATCTTAAAAAAAAAAAAAAAAAAAAAAAAAAAAAAAAAAAAAAGATAAAGCAATAATCATTTTTAATTTATGTTTCATTTGATTATTATCATAAATTTATTTATCTCTTAATTAATTATTTATTTAATATTATAGCAAACTTTTTTTTTTTTTTTTTTTTTAATTTTTTTTATTAATAACTAAAACTAAAATTAAAATTAAAATAATATTTGAAGTATATTCTGATAATTTTTTAAAAAAAGGGTTTTTTCTTTGATTATATTATTATAAATATAACAATGTAATAAGAATAATAATAACAAATTAACAATAATGTTAATAATATTAACAATACTTTTTAGTTTTGAATATACTAAATGTAATATTAATATTATTATAAAAAAAAATTAGCAATAATAATTGACAATAATGAATTACTATAATAATTATGTGGATAATATGAATATTTTAAAATTTAAAATTTAAAAATATACAAATTATCCCTTTTTTTTATTTTAGATGATTAGTATAGTAATTTTATGAAGTAAATAATAATAATTTTAAATTAAAATTAATTATAAACTATTTTATAATAACTTTTAAAAATAATATTATTAAAATGCAATTCTTAAATTTAGAAAAGCTTTGAAAATATATCAAATTAAAAAAAAGTTTTAACCAAAAAATTAAATAAAACTTATAAATAAAAATAAATAAATTTTATTATAAATTTAGAAAAATAAAATAAAATGAAATAAAATTTATAAATGGTACAAAGAAATTTAAATGTTATAATAATAATAATAATAATAATAATAATAATAATAATAATAATAATAATAATAATAATAATAATAATAATAATAATAGTTGTATTGGGGAGTGGGGCATTTCGCCAAATTGAAAATTTTTAAATAAATAAATAAATAAATAAATAAATAAATAAATAAATAAATAAATAAATAAAATTAGATATTATTACTATAGAATAAAAACAAGTTTAAAAAAATTTTAATTTATTTATTTATCTATATCAATACTCCACCTTGGCGAAATGCAACTCTCCTGTTGTATTGCTTTTAGCTTAATCTAATCCTTCATAATTATTAATATTGTAACAATGGATGAGAGTGAGAGTAAATTTAAATTTAATTTTATAGTATCATTAATTATTTTTTATTTCATATTATTATTTAAAATATTATTGTTCTAATTGGACAAATAATATTTATTTTTTTTTCTAATTCTATGCTTTTTTTTTAATAAAAATATTCATATTAATATATGAATATATAAATAAAATTTAAAGTTCGTAATAATTGCGTCTGAAAAAAAAAATTTAAATTTTTTTATTATATTAAATATATATTATAATTAAACAATATTACATACTTTTAAATATATGTTCAAATATTTTATATATTTAAATAGAAAAGGAAAATATAAATTTTTTTTTTTTTTAAGAGTAAAGAAAAATATTTTAAATAAATGATAGAATTTGAATAATATCATTATAAATTTATATTACTATAAATATATAAAAAATTTAAATTCTGTAAAAAATGAATATAATATTATAAACAAAGCATTAACAAAGGAATTTCTTTTTATTAAATATTTTACAAATAGTAAATTAAATACGTTTTTTTTTTTTTTTTAATATTTTTTAGATTATTGTATTGATTTATTTATATTGATATTAATATAAATTAAGTAAAACTCAATATAATAAATAAATATTAAAAAAATTGTAAATAAAAAATTATTTATTAATAATTTAAATGAATAAATGATTTCCTTTTTTTCTTTTTAATTCATGGTATAAAATGAATGAATGAATAATAAAAATTAAATAATAAATAAATAAATAATAAATAAATAAATAATGAATAAATAAATATATATATTAATAAATAAATAGTGAATAAATAAATAAATAAATAATGAATAAATAAATAATGAATAAATAAATTTATATATATTATATTTGATTGGTTATTTTAAAAGTACAAATTTAAAATCTAATAGTATTATTAATAAATTAATGCTTTTTTTTTTATTTTAAATACTAAATAAATTATAATGCTGCGTATTCCTACTTGAAATCATTAACTAATAGTAATTAGTATTATATTATCGTTAAATTGATTTAACAATTTCAATCTGTTATATATAGAGTATTAGCAATATAAATTTAGATCTATTTTTTATCAAAAATTTATATATGAATCATATATATATTTTCTTTAAAAAGTAATATATTAATATATATGTTACTAATAAAAATGTAATTTAAAAAAAAATTCCAAAAAAAATTTTTTTACTGATTAATTTATTTAAATAAAATCAAAATTAAATTTTTCCTTTTTAATTAATTGTATTTTTAAATTGTTAAATTATCTTACTTTTTATTATATTTAATATATATGTTTTTTTATTTTTATCATTTTTATTTTCAATTATTTTGTTTTATTTAATAAAAAATATATTATTAAAAACGTAATTAAGAAAAGTATCGATAAAAGCTTTTATTGACTAATTTTATTTTAATAAAATTAAAATTTAATTTTTAGTTTTTTTAATTAATAGTATAATTGTAGTTTGAATAAATAAGATATATATTTATAAATATATATATAAATATTTTAAATTGTTATATTTATTCTCCTTTTTTCTATATAATATAAATATTTTTTTTATTTAATTTTCAATCATTTTATTTTATTAATAAAAATATATATATAAAAATTTATATATCTTTAGTGCTTAATACATTAATAATTAAGATTTATTATTATTATTATTATTATTATTATTATTATTATTTTTAAGGGTACATTTATTTGAATTTCATTTAATATATATATATTTTAATTTTATTATATTTATTAATAATGAGTAAATTAGAAAATACTCTAAAATCTTCAAATATTTCATATTTAGAAACAGGTACTGACAAAGAGAATATAAATGAAAACGAAAATACAAATAAAATGACAAAAGATAAAAGTAATAACCTATATATCAATAATTCTATTAAGAGATACCATCATATTGATAAAATGGAGAAAATTGATATCAACAATAAAACTGATAATAATGTAATAAATAATATAGATGTTATAAATTTAGGAAAATTTGAGGAAAATCCTTCAATTTTAGATAATAATAATTTAAATAAACATGAAAATAATAATGATATATTGAATAAAAAATTAGTAATTTCAAATAAATGGAAAGATACAATAAATGAAGAATTAAAAAAAATGAAAGTAAAAATTGAGACCAAAGATAATAGAATTTCAAATTCAAAACTATTAAAATTAAATGATAAAAAGTGTTTTAAGATTGTTCAAGAGAATGAAAATTTAAATAAAAAATTAATAAGAACAAAACCATTTTTAGGAAAAGATATTTTGAATTATGTTAATGATAAAACTAAATGCAATAACGTAAACGAAGATAATACTATAGAATATAAAAATACAAAAAATACTTTAAATGATAATCAATTAAATCCATTATCAATGTCTAATTTGATAAATAATGATACCGTAAATGAAAAAAATCAAATATATAGAAGTCTGCCAAATATAACAATTGAAATATTCGTTGATAAAACTAAAGAAAATTATAAAAGAATTATATTAAAAAATGATTTGGAAAAAGAGGAAAGCGACGAAAATAAAAATAGGAAATCAAGAAGAGGTAGAATAAAAAAAAATACTTCTAAACTGGTGAAAGAAAATGATGGTATTAAAACTTATGATGAAAGTGAAAAAAATGATATTGAAATATTAGATTTAACTATTGATGAAAATATAAATGATAAAAAAGAAATTCAAAAATCCAAAAAAAGTAGAAAGAGAAAAAATCGCTTATTAAAAAACCATAATGAAATTCAAGTTGTTAATGAAAAAAATGAAAAAAATATTAATATACCAGATGTCTTTATAATAGATAATGATAAAAAAAATCATAAATCTAAAAAAGAGATAAAAAGAAAAAATTTAACTTCAATAAAAAACAAATTATTAAAAGGAGATACTAATATTAAGGCTATTGATAGAAAAAATAAAGAAAATAATAATATACCAGATATAAATATTATAGATGATAAAAATGATGAAAGGAATAATAAAATATCTAAAAAAGGTAAGAAAAGAAAGAATTATTTAGTAATAAACCTAGAAGATAATGATGATTTATCACAGATAGTAATGAATGATAAAAAAAATAATGATAAATGTAATTGTGAAAAAGAAATGTATAATAAAATTGAAAAACGAATAAAATGTAATAGTGAAAAAGAAATAAATAATGAAGGTGAAGATCGAATAAAATGTGATGGTGAAAAAGAAGTGAATAATGAAGGTGAAGATCGAATAAAATGTGACAATGGGAAAGGAATAAATAAAAAAAGTGAAGATCGAAAAAAATATGATAACGAAAAAGAAATAAATAATAAACATGAAGATCAAATAAAATGTGATAATGAAAAAAAAATGAATAATGAAGGTGAAGATCAAACAAAATGTGACGATGAGAAAGAAATAAATAATAAAAGTGAAGATCAAATAAAATGTGACGATGAGAAAGAAATAAATAGTAAAAGTGAAAATCGAACAAAATATGATGAAGAAGAAGAAATGAATAATAAAAATGAAAATAGAATGAATTGTGATGATGAAAAAGAAGTAAATAATAAAAGTGAAGATCAAATAAAATATGACGAAGGGGGAAAAAATAATAAAAGTGAAAATCGAACAAAATGTAATGATGAACAAGAAATGAATAGTAAAAATGAAAATCGAACGAAATGTGATAATGAAAAAGAAGTAAATAATAAAAGTGAAAATCAAACAAAATGTAATGATGAAAAAGAAATGAATAATAAAAGTGAAAATAGAATGAAATGTGATGATGAAAAAGAAGTAAATAATAAAAGTGAAGATCAAATAAAATATGATAATGAAAAAGAAATAAATAATAAAAGTGAAGATCAAATAAAATATGATAACGAAAAAGAAATAAATAATAAAAGTGAAGATCAAAAAAAATATGATAACGAAAAAGAAATAAATAATAAACATGAAGATCAAATAAAATGTGATAATGAAAAAAAAATGAATAATGAAGGTGAAGATCAAACAAAATGTGACGATGAGAAAGAAATAAATAATAAAAGTGAAGATCAAATAAAATGTGACGATGAGAAAGAAATAAATAGTAAAAGTGAAAATCGAACAAAATATGATGAAGAAGAAGAAATGAATAATAAAAATGAAAATAGAATGAATTGTGATGATGAAAAAGAAGTAAATAATAAAAGTGAAGATCAAATAAAATATGACGAAGGGGGAAAAAATAATAAAAGTGAAAATCGAACAAAATGTAATGATGAACAAGAAATGAATAGTAAAAATGAAAATCGAACGAAATGTGATAATGAAAAAGAAGTAAATAATAAAAGTGAAAATCAAACAAAATGTAATGATGAAAAAGAAATGAATAATAAAAGTGAAAATAGAATGAAATGTGATGATGAAAAAGAAGTAAATAATAAAAGTGAAAATCAAACAAAATGTAATGATGAAAAAGAAATGAATAATATAAGTGAAAATCGAACATTAAGGAGAAGTAGGAGAATTCAAAAGAAGATTGAAAATTTAAAAATTAAAAATGAAAAAGAGGAATCAATGATCTTTAAAAAAAATAGTCGCTTGATTCATAAATATAGTTCAAATAAAAAAGTTATTGAAGGTACAACTTCCCAAACAAGAAAGGAAATTATGAATAAAAGGAATATTAAAAAGGGCATTAAAAAATTTAATGTGAAACCTAGTAAAAGTAGTAAAACATTTAAAAAAGTAAAAACAGAAAATTGTTATCAATTAAGATCTTTTTCATCTAAACTAATCCAAAAAAAAGAATTTAAAAAGGCAATGGTAAAGAGTGAATCACTAGTTAGGAAAATAGTTAAAGATCCTATTGATAAAAAAATACTACAAAGAACAAAAATTTTAAATAATCATATTAATAATACCTCAAAAGATAAAATCAAAAATATATTTATAGAATTATTACTGGCATTAGATGAAGGAAACAAAAACAGAAATAATAATAATAATAATTATAAAATTAAAAATGGAAATATATCCGAGACAGACAATATTAATGAAGTATTTGAGAGAGATAAAAAAAATATAAAAAATATAATTGATGATAATCAAATAATAGAAGATTGTTTATATGATTTCATATCAAAAAGTAAAACTCATGGATTGAAATCTTATATGGATATTATAAATATTTTAAAAGATCCACTAAAATACTATCCATATCATAAATTAGAGAAAAACAAATATTATTATACTTGTTTAGATACACCTTTATCAACAAGAAAGGAATATTTAGAATATGGCTTATATTCAGAAGATAGTCGAGTTGGTATTAAAAGAAGAAAAATAACTTCATCTTCTTCATCCCAATCTCATAATAATAAAATTTTTGATGAAATCAAGAATTTTAAATTTCCTGAACTTAAACATCATGGTGAAGTTTTGATTAATAGTGTTAAAGATTTTCAGCTCCCAATTGATATTTATTTACTTTCACAAGATCCTCATTTTAAAAAAGTAATATATTAATATAAAATTTTAATATAAATTAAATTATAATAACTAGATTAATAAATTTTAGACTTTAAAATCCTATGTATTCAAAATATTATCATATTTAATGCTATAATTTTTTTTTTTTTTATTTATTAATTCATTTGTTAGATGGTTGAAGTAGTTCCATATGAATTACCATCAAAATTTAAAATATTAAATCAAAGTAAATATTAATTAATATAATAATAGTATTATTATTATAATTATCATAACATTCATATATAGTAAATTATAATTTTTTTTTTTTATCTTATTATAATCTTTATATATTTATTTATGAATATAGATATATATTTAGACTGTGAGATTAGATTAAAAAGTCTTTCGATACCCTGTGATTGTAAAGAAGGTGAAAATTGTGGTTCTGGCTGTATAAATCGTAGTTTATTTATAGAATGTGATCCACAACTTTGTAAATGTAATGAAAAGTGTTCAAATCAGCGTTTTCAGCGTTATGATAAAAAATCTAAACAATTAAAAGTTTTTTGGGTAAATTATTAATAATATTTATTTAAATATATACATATAATATTTGATTAATAATCAGTAATTATTAATATATTTATTAATTTACAATTAATTAACAAAATTTTTAAACTATAAATATTTAAAATGATATAAAAATTAATGTAAAATTACTAAATAAAAAAGTCTGGCTCTAAAGGTTACGGGTTGAAGACTATAAAACCAATTAAAAAAGATGAATTAATTATAGAATATACTGGTGAAGTAATGTCATTGAAAGCTTGTAATAAACGTTTAGAAACCGTTTACAAAGATTTGAAATCATTTTATTTTATTCATTTTGAAAGTGGTAAAGTAATTGATGCCTATCAAAAAGGAAGTATAGCACGTTTTGCAAATCACAGTTGTAATCCTAATTGTAGCATGGAAAGATGGTAAAAAAAAAAATCTTTATTTTTTTTTTTTTTTTTCATTTAAAAATATTAATTAAAATAAAATTACTAATTTCATTATTATTATTATTATTATTATTATTATTATTATTATTATTATTATTATTATTATTATTATTATTATTATTATTATTATTATGATTATTATTTATTGATTATAATGATTAATAGGACAGTAAATGATGAAACTAGGGTAGGTCTTTTTGCCTTAAGAAACATTGAAGCAGGTGAAGAATTATTATATGATTATAATTTTCATAGTTTCGGTGAGCAACAAAAATGTAATTGTGGAAGTAAGAATTGTAGAGGAATAATTGGAACCAAAAATCAAAAAGAAGAATCTGAAGAAGAAAGTCATTTAAATAAAGAAACAAAATTAACTGGTTTAAATGTTAAAATGAAAAATTCAAGACGTTTGTCTAGAATTCATAAACATAATGTATTGTTAATAATCATATATATATACATTTATTAAATTTGTAAAAAATGAAATTTTAATAATATGTATATATATATTACAATTATTATATTTAATTTATTTATAGAACTTCGTTGAACTTGAAAAAAAATATTGGGATTTAAAATATAAGTGGGAATCATTAATTAACTTTATGAAAGACAGCGTAAGAGATAAATTTTGTAACTATGGTATCATGAAAAAAGAACCAGTATTGTTAATGAGAAATCTAAGAAGTGCAAATAGAAAGGTAATAAGCAATAAATAAGTATATAAAATTAATTAATTAATTAATTATTTATTATTTATCCAATTTACTAATTAATAATTATTATTATTATTTAACAATAAAAATAAAAATAAAAATAAAAATAAAAATAAAAATAAAAATAAAAATAAAAATAAAAATAAAAATAAAAATAAAAATAAAAATAAAAATAAAAATAAAAATAAAAATAAAAATAAAAATAAAAATAAAAATAAAAATAAAAATAAAAATAAAAATAAAAATAAAAATAAAAATAAAAATAAAAATAAAAATAAAAATAAAAAATAACATAAAAATAAAATATCATAAAAATAAAATATCATAAAAATAAAATAAAAAAATATATTTTAGCTTATTAAGCAAACCACGTTAAATATTAATAAACTACATAAAAAATCTGATTATTCCAACTATATTGATTTTTCAAGAAATTATAATCGCCAATATATAGAATTATTAAAAGAATATTATTCATATACCAATTTATATTCTTTCAAAAAGAGATATTTCACTTATAAAAGCATAAGCTATAAAAATAATTTATTACAATATCTAAAACGTGATATTCATAAAAATAAAATAAAAAAAAAATAAATAAATAAGCAAATCAATAAATCAATAAATCAATCAATCAATAAATAAATAAAAAACTAAAATTTAGGATTATTATTAATTTAAATATATCTATTTTTAATCTATTGTAATATATTAATATTTCAAAAATTTATAATTATTTTTTTTTTTTTTTGAATTATTAAATTATTGTTATTGAGAAATGTATATTTCTATAAAAAAAAAAAAAAACTAAATAAATAAATAATATTGAAAATATAAGTTCAATATATACATATATATTTTAATTTTTTTTTTCTTTTTATTATTATTATTATTATTATTATTATTATTATTATTATTATTATTATTATTATTATTATTATTATTATTATTTTTTTTTTTTTTTTTTTTTTCAATTTTTTTTTATCTTATTTCTTTATTCCTTTATTTTTATTTTTTATTTTTTATTATAATCTATATTGTATTACTAATAAGACTAATAAGTATATGACTTGATAATTATTACTAATAAATAAAAGTTAATAATCCATATGATATTTATTATTGTTCTATTATATTTGTTTAAAAATTAAATTTAATATATATAATAATTAATTTTTATAATTTTTTTTTTTTTTTCTTTTTCTTTTTTTTTATTTTTATTTTTTTTATTTATATAAATATATATTAATTTTATTTATTTTATGTTTTGTTTTATATTGATTTATTATTAATTATTATTATTATTATTATTATTATTATTATTATTTATTATGTTATTTTATTATTATATTATTTATTTATTTTTATTTTTTATATTATTTTTAATTTATTTTGTTATTTTTATTTTATCTTTATTTTATTTTTACTTTATTTTTATTTTTTTTATAATTGTCATTAATTTTTTCTTTTACTATATTTTATTTTTATTTTCTAATTTTATTATCAATTAAAATAAATAATGTTCTTAAATCTTTACTTTTAATAAACTCTATCAGTATTGAATAAAAATGAAAATTTAAAAATATTCACAAGATTTTTTCTTCATATCTAAATTTTTACAATATAATAATGAAAATACTAATGCAAATGGGGATGATATAGATAATATCCAACAAAATATACATAATAGGGATAATGAACCTACAACTTTACGGTTTATTTCTTTATAGCATCCTCCCGGTATAGTATTAGCATCAATATTTCTTCTATTTAAATCTTCAGCATTATTTTTATTTTTTTCTTCTATTAAATCTAAATCTAAATCAATACCTATATCTTTCATTGCTTTACCATGTTCATTATTATTTTTATTAGATTTTTGCTTTGATTCTTTTAGTTTAACTTGAAAATGTTTCATTTCTTCCTTGGTAAAATATTGATTCATATCTCCTACATCTGGTATGGTAAATGTTTTATTAAATCTATTCTTTTTAACTCTAACTGGGATTGGACCAATAGTTTCAAATTTAACTTTTTTATGTACTATTTTTTCTGGACAAATATCCATTGAAATAGCATTATCCATATAATCTAAATAGCCACAACAATTAAACTATTTTCATTTTTATTTTGTTATATAAATAAAAATAACAATATTAATATTAATATTTTTTTTTTTTACTTTAAAACACAAACTTTAATAAAATTTTGGTATTTACCTGACTTTGAATATTTTTTTTAATGTCAATGGTATAAGTATCCCACCATGCAAATGCCATATTCCTTTCTACATTTACTACAATATTATGGATTTGTTTAATTGAAAAGTATTGGAAACTAAATGATAAAATATTCATTAAAATGTATAATATAATCATTGGCTTAAATTTATAACGTATACCAATTAATCCCAGTGACGCTGTAAATATTAAAAATACTGATGCGAAAATAATAGCTCTTTCAGTGTTACCATCAATATCATGAATATTTTTTTGAGAATATCCATCCATAAGCCATGCATATAATGCTATAATTAGATATACAGTTGAAGTTGCTATGACAGCTAATAAACTAATTAAAAAGTTTCTTCTAATTTCTTTTTCATATGTATTATATCTTTTAGTTGATCTTAAAACTGATTTTATGAATATATTACTAAAACTACTCCATAAATTTAAATATGGAATTTCTTCTTGATTCAATAAATATAAATCACTATTTGACAGATTATCAGGAGCATCATTATCAAGTGTTTCATCATCACTTTCTTGATATGTAGGAACTCTTGAATAATTATTGTATGTTTCATCATCATCATCAATTAATAATTCATTCAAATCATCATATTCACTTTGAGTATCTATGTATTTATTTCTTCTTTTCTTATGTTTATTTCGTCTTTTTGGTAGTTTAAAAGGAGATTTCAATATACCTTCATAGGAAAAATTAAATTCTTCACTTTCAGAATCATTATTATCTAATAAATTATAATTTAATTCAGTTGTGGAATTATTATCATCTGGTTCTATGCTTATAAAATCTTCATCTTGAACATTATAATTTTCATTTCTATACATATTTAATTCTATACCATTGGAGCTTTTTAATTTTTCTTTTGGATCCATTATTTATTTATTATATTAATTAAAAAAAAAAAAAAAAACTTTATAAATTAAAATTTCTTATTATTTAAAACAAATGGAGAAATGGATTTTATAAATTAATAAACAAATTTGTTAAAGTTTATATATTTTCTATTTATTACTTTTATATTGTTATTATTTTTTAACAATAAAATAAAAAATATATGAAATCAAATACTTTAAAAATTTTATTAAATATTTTGTTTTGAAATCATTTATTTTATTTTGAATAAAACTTTAATATTAATTTATTTTTGAAATTTCTATTAAAATTAATTATTTTAAAAAAAAAAATTTTTTTTTTGTCAAAGCATATTTTTTATTTATTGTTATATCTATATATTTTTTGTCTAAATAATTTGTTTAATTAGTTTAATTTATTATATATATATATATTTTTTTAATTTTATTTATCTTTCCATTCAATATAGAGTTTCCATTCAATATAAAGTAAAAGTAAATTTGAATTAAATATTATAACTTTATAAAAAAAATATGTTTAAGATTGTTTAAAAAAAAAAAAAAAAAAAAAAAAAAATTATAAAAGTTTTATATTTATTTTCATTTAGATATAATTAATATACTTATTTATGGAAAATATTATAATTCATTAAATTATATTAATTTTTATATAATTAATATAATATAATATATATATAATTTTTATTTTATTTTATAGAACTAATTTATTTCATTAATTTTATTTATTATTTTTATAGTATATTCGAAAAAATATTTTCTATACATTTAACAAGATTTATTTATTTAAATAGAAAAATTAATGATTGAAATTAATGGCTAAATGCTCAAATAATAATTTAAAAAAAAAGAAAAAATAAAATCAGTATAAATATAATATATATATTAAATTAAATAATATATATACTAATATATATTAATATATATTGATAAAATATTAATAAAAAAATTTATGATTTAAGATTATTATATAATATTATATAATATTGTTTTTTAACTAATTTATTGTGGCTTGATAGTCAATAATATTTTTGATTTCTTATAAAATATAATAAAGAAATAAATAAATAAAATTAATTCTTATAAATATTTTTAAGTACATTAATATTATATTTTTAGGTACATTTTTTTTTATTAATTTGTATATTATTTAAAATTATTAATATTTTTTATTATTAAAAAAAAATTAAAAAATGTTTTTAAAAATGAATAAAATTATTTTTTTATTAGAAATATATTTATTAAAGGTGTTTAATAATTAATTCTTTACTATATCATCTGATATTTTATAAAAGCACGTGTAATAACATAATAATATTATATAAAAATATAATTGAATAATTAATATAAATTCAATTCATTACAAACATAATTATATTTTTAGTTAATATTTAATCTTAATTTTTTATTTTTATTTTATTTATATTTTTTTATATAAAATCTTTTTTATAATAATATATTTCAAATAGGTAAATAAAAGTAAATGATAGTTACTATATATAAATAAATTTAATTTAAAATTTTTACCTTTAAGTATTATAAGTTGAAATGATCTTAATTATAAATATTAACATTATTTGAAAAAGAATTTGTTAAAAATTTATTTTTAAATATAATCGTAAATTATTTAAAATTTTATATTAAAATTCTTTAAAATGAAATTTAAAAATTAGGACATAAATAATAAATAGTAATTTTATAATGCCAATAACTATTTATTTTATTTATAGACTTTTATTTTAACATAATTATTTTAATTTTACTTTTAATTATAAATTTATTAAAATATAATCATAGTAATTATGGATTCAAAGGAACAAACTGAAGAAAAAGCTTACGCATGTTTAAAAGATGCAGAAAAGAAAAAGAATTATAAGGGTTGGTTTGGAAGGTATTAATTAAATATAATATAATTTTCGATTTTTTTTTTTTTTTCTTAAGTATGAGAAATAATTTATTTTTAATATTAAGTAAATAATAATGTAGTAGATATTTAATTTAATATACATGAATATATATAATTTATTTTTTTTTACAATATATGTATTTTTTGTATATTGTTTTTATATTTTTGTTGATGTAATAATTAAAAAATCTATATAGAAATAAATTGGATGAAGCAGCAGAACAATATCAAAATGCAGGAAATTATTTCAAATGCATAAAAAAGTGGAAGGAAGCTGGTGATGCTTATTATCAAGCAGCTGGATGTTTAATTTTAATACAAGAAAATGACGAAGCTTCTACCTCTTATATTAATGCTTCAAAATGTTATAAAAAGTCAAGTCCTTTGGAAGCTGTTAACTCTTTAAAACAAGCAATTCAATTTTTAATTGAAAAGGGTAAATTAAATCAAGCTGCAAATCATCAAAAAACAATTGCTGAAATTTATGAAACAGATTTAATGGATGTAGAAAAGGCATTAGAAGCCTATGAAACAGCGGCAGATTGGTATTCAACAGAAAATTTACCGGTTCTTTCAAATCAATGTTCACTTAAGGTTGCTCACCTTTCTGGTGAATTAGAACAATATGAAAAAGCATACAATATTTTCGAAAAAGTTGCTACAAATAGTATTGATAACGAATTAGCTAAGTGGTCAGTAAAAGAATATTTACTTAAGGCTGGTCTTTGTCATTTAGCAAATAAGCAACATGAAACTGGATTTATGAATTTCTTGGAAACTTTTGAAGAAATTGATGGTACTTTTAGGGATACTCGTGAATATAAGTTCTTAGAAAACTTATTAAATTTTACCGAGGAAAAGAATGTCGATGAATTCGTTAAATGTGTTAGTGAATATGATTCTTTAACTAGACTTGATCCATGGAAGACAAAAATATTATTAAAAATAAAGAAGGAAATGGAAGAAATTGATATACTTTAAATTATTTATTTACTTATATATTCGAAAATCACATTTTTGTAATTCATTAAAAATCATATAATAATTTATTTTTTTTTTTAAAAAAAATAATTCTATTGAAAAGAATAAAATAAAATAATTAAAAAATAAAAACAAAATAATAAAAACAAAAACAAAAATAATAAAAATAAAAATAAAAATAATAATAATAAAAAAAAAAATTAAAAATAATAAAAATAAAAATAAAAATAATAATAATAAAAAAAAAATTAAAAATAATAAAAATAAAAATAAAAAAATGCAAATAAAAATTAAAAAAAAAATAAAAAAATAAAAAAAAAAAAAAATAATAATTATAATAATAATAATAATAATAATAAAAATAAAAATAAAAATATGATAATTAAAAAGAATAGTTTAAAAAATTTACTAATACACTAATGAAAAAATGAAAATATATTTTAATATGAATGACGAATGACTGTATTTAAAATATTGTATTGTATCATTTTATAATGCAATAATTGATATTCTCTTATATATATATATATATATATTTTTTTTTTTTTTTTTTTTTTTTTTTTTTTTTGTTGTTGTTGTTGTTTTTTTGTTTTCTTATGAAATTTAGCCTTCTAATGAAATATAGTATTTGAAGTAAATTAATATTTCTATTTTGATTACTTTGTTTTCGTTTTATTTTTATGGGTTAACTTCAAAAAATACAATAGATTAAAAAAATTGTGTAAAGTAATAAAACATATATATATAAACTTCTATTCATAATAAAATATTTAGTAAATATCAAATTTATAATAAATAGAATTATATAATCTTAGAATATATTATTATTATTATATATAAAAATTAAAAAATTGATAATATAATTTTTATGTTTCACTAAAATATATGATGTTAGTGAAATATATTATATAAAAAAATTACTAATAAACAACAATAAATAATAATAATTATAAATAAATAGTAGTTAATAAATTTATTTATAATTTTTTAGTATTATTTTTTTATAAAATTTAAGCAAAAATCTATATTTTGTAAAATTAGGAATTGAAGAGAAAAACAATTGAGAAACAAAATAAATAATAAAATAATAATAATAATAATAATAATAATAATAATAATAATAATAAAGTAAATAATAATTTAAAACAATATTATATTTTAATTTTGATATTAAATTTATTAAATTATAAAAAAATTTTTTATTTATAAATATTATTAAGGGAATATAATAAAGCAACGTAAAATTATATATGTATTATATAAAGCAATAATTAAATATATGGATAAAAACGAAATAAATACTAAATAAAAAAAATGGAATTAATTTAAATAATATATTCAAATAATTTAGAGTAATTATTATTTAAGTTTGATATTGATTAAAATATTTTTTGTTAATTATATAAATATATTATTTAATTATATATATTATTTTATTCGAAATAATTGCAATATATTTTGATATTTTAGCTTAAAGAATTTAATTTTCATCATTTTCTTCATCGTCTTCGCCCTCATCAAAATCATCAAAATCATCGAAATCATCGAAATCATCGAATTTTGAATTTTTTGGTTCTGGTATATTTTCTTTATCTAATTCGCCCTTTTCAATTTTTCTTAATACAGTTCTACGTTCTCTTTCCTTTAATCTATTAAGTTTATTTTCAAATTCTTGTTCTTCTTTTCTTATTTCTTCCGGTGATTTAGTATCACTTTTAATATTTTTTTAATATAGTAATTAATTAATAACATATAATATTGAAATTAATTTTAAAAATATAAAAAAAATTTTTATTACATTATTAATTTCGTAATTAAATATTATTTATTTATTTATTTATTTTTTATTTTCTTTATGCTTATTCTCTTTATATTTTTAAAAAGAAAAATAAATATATGCTTACTTTATTTTTTCATCAACTGGTTGAAGACATTTTGCACAAACATTCTTTTCTTCAGAGCATTTTTTACAAATTACATGATAAGCTTCTCTAACTGCTTTTTGAGAACACCAAACACTATTTAATAATCATATTTATGATATTTTCATTAATATTATACATTATTTATTTATACATATATGAAGGTTAAAAAATATGTTACCATTTCTTTGGTGCAGAAATTGGCTTATATTTTCTAAAACGTTTTCGCCATTCTACTATTTCATGACATTTTGGACATAAATGTGTATTTGGTAAAGCAAGAATTCTTTTTGTTGTTTTAGAACCTGGATTATGTTTGTAAGCAACAGTATTTTGATGCTTTTGAGCACCTTTTTTTTTTCCTGAAGTTGATACCTTTTGAGGCATTTTCGAGTTTAAAATTAAATTATTGTTAATATTATATATAAAAATATATAGTAATTTCTATTTGCAATAAAAAATTAAAGTTTAATAATATAAAATCGATAATAATAAAAAATTTATAATACTTTTTTTTCTATATTTCTAAAAATTTTTTTATTAATATTGAATTAAATGTTAACCAATCATATTAATAAATAATATTACCAACATTATATTATATATATATATATTAAATTTTATATTATATTTTAATATTGTATGACTATATTTATTTTAATAATAAACTAGTTATTATAATTAAATTTGTTAATTATTATAGTTGATTATTTAATAATATCGAAATTTCTTAAATATAAATAATCCCATATAATTTTCAATATTTTTTTCTTTTTGAAAAAAAATTAATTTTTTGCTGAATTAATAAAAAATAAAGTAAAATTTAAAAACTATTAGAAGAAGCGAAAAAGAAATATTAATCTATCTTTTTTTTTTTTTTTTATTAATAAAACTTAAAATAAAAATAGAAATAAAAGTAAAAATTAAAATTATTACTCAATATTTATAAATAAAAAGAAAAATTATTTAATATAGTATATATATAATATTATTATAAATATATATAAAAAAAAATAGATAATATAAATATTTATAAAAAGAAAAGACAAGAACAAAATAAAACAGAAATGACTGATAGTAGAGAAGAAATTAGAAGAAAAAACAAAAAAGTTGTTAAAAATGTTTTAAAGACCGTTGCTGGAATTGGTATAGCCACTGTTGCTACTGTTGGTATTATTTCCAGTCTTCAAAAAGATAAAGTTATTGAGGAACAAAAATGTACTATTGATGAAAGAGATAAAGAGATCGAATATTTACAAGGAAAAGAGGAAAACGGAGAAAATGAAATTAATGATAGAAAGGAAAGAGAATTAAAGATTAAAAATGGCGAAATTATTTGTAAAGTTTGTCATTCAAGTAAAGTAACAGAAATTTTAGTTCCATGTGGTCATTATGCTGTTTGCTCTAGTTGTATTACTAAATTAAAAACAAATAACATTTCAAAATGTCCAATTTGTAAAAGAAGGATTGATAAAGCAATAAAGCTATATGTTAGCTAGAATTTTTTAAAAAAAATAAAATAAGAAGTTTTTTTTTAAATAAATTATATTAATCATCATATCTGATATAATTAAAAAATAATTAAAATATTTGTGATAAAAAAAAAAAAAAAAAAAAAAAAAAAAACAGAAAAGAAAAGAAAAGATTATTTTCTTTTTATTAAACGCATTTATCATTCACTTTTATTTTTTTTTGTAAATTAAAAGAATAAAATATAATTCTAATACTACTACTAATAATAACAATAATAAAATAAAAAAGAATAAAAAAGAATAAAAAATAAAAAATAATCGAATGAAACAATATTATAATCAAAAAGAAAAAATTATATTAAAATAAATATAAGTGAATATGGATATGATATATTTTATTATATCAAATATTTATATGTTTTTTATTTTTTTTTTTTTTTTTAAAAAAAAATTGTCAGTGAGAATTTATTCATATTTGTTTATAATTAATTAATTAAATCGGTATATTATAATTGTCTTTTTAAATGTATATATGTATATATTTATATGTTTTTTATTTTATTTTAAATATAATTTAAATAGTTATTTATATGTATAATTAATTCATATGACATTTTGCTTTATAATCATCAATTGTAGTACTTAAGATATCTTTATATAAATTTTTAAATTGACTTAATAAGCAAAAAGTGGAATATTTTGTTTTTTCTCTAGTCGTTGGATCTACAACTAATATTGGTGAACATCCAGGAATAGTTATTTCTCTTTCGTTTAAAAGAATTCTTATAACGAATGTAAAAGGATTAACTATGGTTTTATGACTATTATTATTAGTAATATTTTCTAATATATTTGTTACATTTTGGTTTCCAAAAGGATTATCAACATATAGTATATCTTCTTTTGGATTGTAATTTGGAATATATTTTGTTTCAATTTCATAAATTTCAAACCAAAAATTGGATGCAAATGGTGATATTTCAGATGATTTAAATATATATTTATTATTTGGTGGAGCATCTTTCATAGTTAAATGCTTTTTATCTTTATATAAACCCTGTTAATTTAATCATATTAATTATTATATTTGTTTAATCAAGATGTGTTTTAAATTATAGATAAAGTTTAATAAATGAAACGTTTTATTTTCATATTATCAATTATAAATAATAGATACATTAAAAAAAAAAAGAAATATGTAAATATTTATTAATTATTAATTATATATATATATATATATATATATATATATTTTTTTTTTTTTTTTTTTTTTTTTTGGAAACTTTGCTTATAATTTTTATTTATATTCATATAATCTATTGATATACATACCAATAAAGTTACTAATGGAAATATTGTTTCAGCATGTCCAAACCTTAATACAATATTAGTATTAAAAGTATTTCTTTTGGTTATATATAATTCATCTTTTAATATTTCTTTATCTATATCATTGATTATTTCTTTGAATAATGGTGTTGCTAACCATTTATTAATTTCATTATAATAGCCTTTAATATGATAATTTCTATAATCTTCATAAAATGCATAATTTTCAAATGAAGATTTCTAAAATATAATAAAATATTTAAAATTTAATAATCATTAGTTTTATATAATAAATTATTTTATATCTTATTTTATTATTTATTTTATTTTTATTTTATTTATTTATATATTATTCTTATTTTTTATTTTATTTATTTTTAAAATATTTTTTTGACAATTTATATAATTTATACTTAATAAATTTTATTATTAAAGTATTGAATATTTTTTATTTACATTAATTAAAGAACAAAATTGATTTCTGGTGTTATTTAGAGCAACTTCAAATATACACATACTCATTACACTTTCTCCTACAATACTTGGTACTTCTTCTATATGTAAATTTTCTTTTATGTCATTAATGACACTTTGAATATAACTATTTTCGAGTATTTTAATATTTTCATTTATTTCCTTTTTCTCGTCTGAGTCAACTTCTTCGTTGAATAAAGGACATGCAATATGAGGAGATAAAACAATATCTTGACTACGATCCTTATATATATTAATATATTTTAAAATTTTATCATTTTGAAAGTAACTAAAGTCATCCTCATAATTATCTACATCTGTTTCTAATAATATATTAATTTCTTTTTCACTAAACTCATAATCTCTTCTATCAAATGCAAGAGTTTCTTCTTCATCTTGTTCAAATATAGAATCTTGTGTATGTTTAATATTATTAGTTTCTTCGTTATCATTTACACTATTTTTATGCATATTATCTAAATGAATTTTAAATGTTGAAACAAAAGCAGCTGCACTATCTACTACTCTAGTGACATTTGTAGAATAGATATGAACATTAGCTATATCATCAATAGTTTGAGTTATATTATTATATCTTCTAATAGCACGTTTTGCCAAATTTTGTATATCTTTAATGCCTTGAACATCTAAAAGTCCATATTCAGATACATTATATGGGTTTTCAAATAATGATAAAAAAGAATAATGTTTGGGAAGAATATTTGAATTTGAATATATGAAATCTCTTAAATATTCAATTTTTTCATTATAATTCTTTGATCCTGTAGGATATCTAGTTCCATGTCTACAAACCTTTTATTTATTATTTTAAATAAATAAATAAATATATATATATATAAGTATATAAATAAATATTTTTTTATAAACATTACTACATATTATTATTAATGAATTTAAATTTTTAACATAAAAATAAAAAAATATATATTACTAATTGAACTTGTCTTAATTTAAATTTCGAATCGACACTAAATTTGGCACCCGAAATTTCTGACTTTATTGGGTATCTACTTTTAGTACCAAAATATCTATCTATATTATCGTTTATATAATTAACGTTAACATTATTAACATAATCAATTTTATTTATTATGGCATGATTATAGATAAAATGAACACTGACTAAAGTAATAACAAAAAGTGAAATAAATAATAATTGTCTTTTGGTTCTTTTGAGCATTTATTCATTAAACTCTATTTAATAAAAGAAATTTTTTATACAGAACGCAATGATATTATTATTATTATTATTATTATTATTATAATTATTATTATTATTATTATTATTATTATTATTATTATTATTATTTAATTTAATAATATATAAAATTTTTATATTGAATATAAGGTATGTAATTGTATTATATTTTATTTATTTATTTATTATTTATTTATTTTTATTTTTTCGTTAATTTTATATATACAATCATCTTTTATTTTTTATTTTTTAAAAAAAAAATTCCTGAAAAGAATAGTAATATTTTAGATAAAAACTAATTAAATATATATTAAATAATAATTTAATATTTATTATGTATATTATTAAATAATATAATTATTTAAAAGCAAACCAAAATCGAAAAAATAAAAATAAATAAAATTAAAAAAAAAAAATTATGTATATAAATATATATATATTGATTATTTATTTTTTTACTTTTTTATTATTTTTTTTTTTTTAATTAACTTTATTAATTATTTTTTATTATTAGAATTTTAGTTTATTTTTATTTATTTATTTAATTGATCATAAAAATTATAAAATTATATAATATTTTATACTAATAAATTTAAAATTTTATAAAATTAATATAAAATTATTTTTTATTATTCTTTATTATTCTTTATATTTATTTGTGGGTTATAGAATGAATTTTATACTTAGGAGGGAAAACATACTTTAACTTTTATTGAAAATTTAATTAAATATAATAAAAATTTAAGAAAAATTTAATTATATAAAATCTCTAATCCAATAAAATTTAAAATTTTAATAAATATTTTTTGTTTTTTTTATTAAATTGTTTTATTTAATAATAATAATAATAATAAATAATTTTTATAATAAATAATAATTATAATAAAGAAAAATGGTAATTACATTATAAATTATTAAAAGTAATTTATGAAGTAGACATTTAAAATATTATTCTATTTTTTTTCCTTTCAAGTTTTAAAATATTCTTAATAATGCTAAAATTAAAATTTTTTTTTCTTTAAGATATAATCTACTTTATGTGAATTATACTATTATGCAAATTAAATCAATTTTTTAAGGTTTTGAAATTAAAATAATATATCAATAAATAGAATTAATATTCAAAATGATGTGTTCTATTTTAATTAATGATAAAAAATAAAGTAATATTTTAATATTAATTAATTATATTCTAATGAAAAATTATAAATTTCATTATATATAATTTAATATTTTTTCCAGCTTTTTTATTCTTTCTTTAATACATTAATTGGTCATTCAGTAACAGTTGAATTAAAAAATGATCTTACAATTACTGGAAAACTTATTTCAGTAGATCAATTTTTAAATATCAAGTTGAATGATATAAGTGTATTGGATCAGCAGAAATATCCTCACATGGTATGTTAATATTTATATACTATTTAACATTTACTCTTTAAAGAAATTATAATATTATTAAAGTGTATATATTATATATATACATATTTTATCATCGTTTATATTGTATCCAATTTAATTTTAATAATAAAAAAAAATATATCAGGATTCAGTAAAAAGTTGTTTTATTCGTGGTTCAGTAGTTCGTTACGTTAGTTTATCGAAGGATTTAGTTGACACTGCTTTACTTCAAGATGCAACGAGAAGAGAAGCTCAACAACCAAAAAATTAAATTATTAATATCAATTTAATTCGACTCATTTAAAAACGAAATTTATTTCAATTTAATATATCATCATTAAATGTATAATTATAAATTACAATTATAATTATTAATTTATTTATACCAAAAAAAAAAAAAAAAAAAAAAAAAAAAAAAAAAAAGTAATTATAATATCAGTCTTTTAAATCAAAAATAATTTAAAATATATTGAAATGCAAATTTATAGGTAATACATAAAAATAAAAATAAAAATAAATAAAATCAGATTTTAAAAAACAATATGAAAATTTTTTATTTAAACAATAGGAGTATAAAATTTAATATTTAATTTACATATATATAATTATATTTAATTCAATTATTCTTAATTCAAATATTAGCATTATTCAAATTAAAAGCATTAATATAATCTAATTAGTATCCTACAAAAAATAATCATATATATACATATAGTTTACTTATTATCATTGAATATTGATATAATTATATATTTATAATAATATATATATAATATATACAGAATGAATTTAAATATAAATTTCTTTTTAATATATCTTCAAAATTGCGATTTTTATAAATATATTTTTTTGCAATATAATGAAGTTAACTAAATATCGTATATATCTCACCTATTTAAATATTTTTTTTTTTCTTTTTTTTTCTTTTATTTTCTCATAATATGTCTTCTTCATTAACAAAAATTCTTATAAGTATATTTGAATTTCTACTTTGAAATATATATTAAATACTATATAAGTAGGCATAATACTATTATAATTATAATACTATTGTATTTTTACCTAATAATAAAAATCTTTTCCTAATTCAAAATAATCACCTAATACATACTTATTGTATATATAGGAATTTAATTTATTAATGAAATTTAATATTCAAAAATAATTTTTATTTTGATATTATATAAAATGTAAATACAAGAATGTATTGCATTTTGGAAAACTACATTTCAAAATATGGCTTTTATATTGTTGTAAATTATAGCCATAAATTTTTAAATATCATTTAATTATAAATTAATAAATGAATATTTATAAAGTTTATAGATTTATCCAGAATAAATAAATAGTTAAATAAAAATAACAAATAATTAAATAAATATTATATTTTTATTTAAAAATAAGATATTTTCTTAAACACTTCATAATTAAAGAGATTGAATAATTAATACCAATTTCATGATAAATAATTAAATTCAAAAAGCAAATAATTAAATATAAGTAAAAAATAATTAAAAAAAATTTTTTTTTTTTTAAATGCTTTTTTATATTATTTCAAAAATATATTATTTTTAAAGAATATATATTTTATATAAATATTAAAAAGTATAATACAAATAAAATAATTTTTAGCCCTAATTTGACATTATTTATTAAATTTATTTATTTATTAATTTATTTATTAAATTTTTGAGACGCCATATTTTCTAAAATGAAACTTAACTGAATATTTTTTTTTTATAGACTAAAGACTTTTGTCACCCCCATATGTTAATATGGGTGTATGTTTAACTGCCATACAAATACGCTCTCAACTCCCCATAAGCAAAGAAACTCCATATAGAAGCACTGTTCGCGATCCTCAAGGGAAAGCAGAGCCCACTATAGGTGGTCTCCTTGCCATCCCAGAGGAGCTGGAAACTGTAATCTCTCAGAGAAGTCTTATGCAATGGGATTCTAAAGTATTAGAAATATAGAAAACATACCTACCTGAGTATGGAGATCATGCATTTCGCAATGTGGCTTATAAAATTTTAAAATAAAGTCATACATTTTTAAAATATTCTATACAATCATAAATAAATATATAAAAAATTATTATTTCAAAAGAAATAATAATATATTCTATTAAAAAAGAATTTTAAAAAATTATTATTATTATTATAAAAAAATATTTTTATAATTGAATATCAATAAATTATATATATAAAAAAAAAGAATATTTATTATTTATTTAATTATCATTTATTTAACTAATACTTATTAAATTATTAAAAAACAAGTACGCCACATTACGAAATGCACTATTTCGAAATGCACGATCCCCCTGAGTATCATTTAACCCCTAACCTTTCACGTAAAACTAGAGGGGAAAATCGTGAAGATTTGATACTAACGAAAGTCGATCAGGAAACTTAACTGAAATGCAACACTTTTTAAATATTAATTTTTGTTTTAACGAAATATAAATAATTTTATTATCTCATAATTATAAATTCTTTATATTTTTTAATCAAATCGGTATTAATAAAATTTAAAAGATTTATTATTATTTTATCATTCTCTCAAATATATTTAGATCTTTTCCTAATAATGATTAATATATCTTTATTTAATAATACACTATAAAGTAGAATTTTTATTAAAAAAAAAAAAAAAAAGGTTTTTTTAAAAAAAAAAAAAAAATTAAAATCAAGATCTTATTAAATTTTATATTTTATTTAGTTTTATATATTTTACATCATTTGATAATTTTAGCAATGATACTTAATTCATAGTTTTATGTATTCTATTATTATTTTAGTATTATTAAATTAATATTAATTTTGATTATTTAATTATAAAAATTATAAGAAGTTCTTAAATAATAATCTGTGAAAATTATATATAAATATTAATTATTTTTATTATTTCTTCAATTATAGTTTTTTAGCATCTATTGCGGTTATATCTATACTTTTAACTATTAAAAAAAATAATAAAAAAATAAAATAATAAAAAAAAAGCTCAATAATTATTAATACTTTAAATTTTGGAATATGGGAAATTATAGTAGATAAACTTAAATTTTTAAATACAATAAATATGATTTATGAAATATTCTTTTTTATTGTATATTTCTTTTTAAAATTGTATTTATTGATATTCTGAATTAAATCTTTCTATTTATTTATAAATTATATCCTATGCGTTTAAATAATCTGAGCATTTATTTATTTTTCTATTTATTATTAAAAATATTTACATATAATTGTTTTTATTTTTTCAGTAATAATTATATATAATATTATAAGATATCCAATGAATTTTTTATGAAAGAATTTTTTAAAAAAATGTATAGATATCTTTATATAAATGAATTTTTATTTCTAATAATAATTTTTTTTTTTTTTTTTTTTTTTTTTTTTTTTTTTTTTTTGATGTTTCTCTGAGAAATTGATGAAATTAAATTAATTAAAAATTTTAATGAATATGAATTTACACATTATTTTTTGAATGATGAACTTATTATTGAGAAAAAATAGTAAAATACTTTGACATATTTAAAATGAATTAAAAACTTTAATAATATTTCAATATTTAAAAATTCATTTATTATTAATCAAATTTTGAGTTATTTAAGTTGGTGTAACAAAAAAGATTCTAATAAATATTTTTTATAAAATATAGGAAGTTAATATAATTAATAAATTTTACATTTATATATATATATTTGTAATTATTTTTTTTTTAATTATTTATAAAAGTTTCATTAAACTATAAAAAATAAACTTTAATAAATGTTAAAAATAGATTTTGAAAATAGATATATATTTAATTATTTAATTATACAGTATTATGTGGGAAAAATTATGAAACAAAATATTAAATCAATGGTAGATTTTTTCATTTTATATTCATTCAATATTCAATTTATTATAAATATTTTTTGAAAATTATATGAAAATATAACCTATAAATATATAAATTACTTAATATTATAATGACAGAATCATCACTAAGAAGCTTACTTCTAAATAAGAATAATACAAATGAAGTATCATTTAAAAATTCAGCAATTCAAAAAGATACTAATAATGTATCATCAATAAATAAGAATTTAACAATTAATAATGGTAATAATAATTCTAACTCCATCGGACCGAAGCATCACTTTCGACGTCATAATTTAGTTAGTCATAGTCAGTTTATTAAAAAAGATATCAAAGATGTATCATTGCTAGATTCAATGAAATCAAATATAATTAATGATAGTTTAATTAGAACGGCAAATTATAGTCCCGAAAAAGTATACGTAAGAACTAATTTATGTCTTTTAACAGGGGATCAACAAGAAATAAAAAAAGAAAAAGAGAGAAGAAAAAAAGTATTAATATACATTTTAGTTTTTACCCATAGAAAATGTTTTCTAATATTACTAATTTATTATAATAATTATTAATTAAATTCATATGGATATTATTATTATTAAAAATAAAAATTTAATAATAAAAAAATAATAATAATAAAAAATAGGATGTACATGAATGTGGATTTTCATCAGTATTTAAAGAGCCATATAAACCATTAGGTACATATATATATATAATTATAATATATTTCTTTTTAATTTTTTTGATTAAATTAATTAAAAATTGTTTCATTTCTATAAAGGTTCTCCTATCACCGATACAAAAAAATTAATAATTGATTCTTTACAAATAAATCCAGGTTCCTTTCAAAAGTATTTTAAAAATATATTAAATAGCAAAATAATATTAAAAGTTATAAATTAATTTAAAATTAATGTATAATTTTTAATAATATATATAGGCCATCATATCATCAGGAATATAAAATGAATAATATAAAAAATGAATTATATCATGTTAATAGAAAAATTCCAACTTGTATGTTTATAGAATGAAATTTGATATTTTTTCTTTAAATATATAATTTAAATTTTAGGTTTATAGTTAATATTTATATAATCAAAAATATTTTACATTATATAAAAAAAATAAAAGTGGACTTATCTGGAAGAAAAACTGGTTACGGATTATTAAAATCAGCAATAAATGAGTCAAATAATAGAATGCATTTTGTTAAAGTAATTATAAATATATAATATTAATTATATATATATTATATATATATAGACTAGATTAATATATATATATATATATATTAATTATTAAAAGTATGGAGTTCCATATTTTGAAACTATAGAAAATCATAATTGTAATAAATATGATGATTCTGATAAATCAAATATTAATTTAAATAGTATGAAATAGTATAATAATATTTTATTAATCATATAATAATGAAGACCACTGATATTTATTAATTTTATTTAATTATTTTTTTTTATATAAAGCAATTGATTATAAGCATCTTATTTTTGATATGGATAAACAGAATTACTTTGCACAATTGACAAATACGAGAAAAAATGGTATGTTATTATATTTGACATTTATTCATATTATGATTTTTTTATAACTAATAATATAATAATGTAATATAATAAATGTTAAAAGAACAATACATTGATTCAATACCATTATCCAAGAATAAATTGAAAAATATTAGTAAAAAGGAAAAAATAAATAAAAAAAAGGAAAACGGTAACAAAAAATTACTATTTAATCTTTTTAAAGAAATAAAGTTTAATTAATTATATATTTAAATATTAATTTAGAGGAACCATCAATAAAAACTATAAATCTTAAAAAATTCGAAGAAACTTTTCAATTTAAGCAAAATTTAAATCATATTAATCCAGTAGAAAAAGTAAATAAATTAAATCTTAATTTTAATAATTTAAAAACCTTAATTATTTATTTATCGAATTATATTTATTTAAATAAAAATAAAATTTTAAAGTTTTATGAAACACGGGATAGATACTATGATCAACTCCAACGGTTAAATAATATATTAGAAGAAGATTTAATGAGACAAGAAATTTATAGAAAAAAAATATTTAAAATGAAATTTAATTCACTTAAAATTAGTAAAGTAAGCTGTTTAGTAAATATTTTTTTTTCATAATAATAATTAATTAAATAATAATATTAAAAAACTATATTTTATTTCATTTATATTTTTAAAATTGGTGAAAAAAAAAAAAAAAGAATAATGCATTTATAGATGATGATATAAAACGAATGAGAAATATTGTAAGAAACGAACTAAAAATTGAACGTGAGAGTATTATTAAAAAACATCCATGGTATAATGATATGATTAAAAGATTGTTATATACTACTGGATCTTCAAAAAAAATATCTTCCACTGAAAGTGTTTTATTGAGACAGATACGAAAGTAAATATAGATATAAAATAATAATTATGATAATAATAATTTATTTTTATTATTAGTATAATAAATTAATTATTACTAATAATCTAAAAAAAAAAAAAATTTTTTTTAAAAATAGTATAATAGAAGACGGAATTCCATTTACCAAATTAACTTATATAAATATTTTAAAAATTATACCTTCATCAGAATTCATGTCTGAAAATATTCAAAGAATACTTCGTTTTATTAAACAACAAGAACCAATACAAGAAAAAGATTATATGGAAGCTATTGAAGCTACAGGCCATTCAATGAAAATAAAAAATGCAAGTAGTAGTGGTGATGATAAAGAGAATATCAATAATAATTATATTGATGATATTGATGATGATATAGATGTTGCTATTGATGATGATATTGATGATGATATTGATGATGACATTGATGATGATATTGATGATAATGATGTTGATTATACTAGTAGAATTAACAAATAAAATATTAAAGATATTATTATATAGCATTTGTAATTATTTAATTTTTTTTTTAAAAAAAATATTAATATTAATATTAACAACTTTAATGAAAATTAAAAAGAATATAATGTGTACTATAAATTAAAGGAATAAGAACCATATTAGAACTATTATTTTTTACAGAATATAGATTATTACAATAATGTAATAGTCTATTATTTAGAAAAAATCTGAATAAAAATATGAAAACAAATATTTGAAACAAAAAATTAAATATAATTTATATAGGTAACTTTAAATGATTTACATTTTATTTTTGTTTTTATATGAAACAAGACTATATATAATTTTCTATATCGAATGTAAATAAATCTTGTCTAAAGTAAACTTTCATTCAAGAATTATTATACTAGTCAATATAACAAAAAACTGGTTGATATAAAATACTTCATATCTTCACCTATACTATGGACTCAAAGAGATAAAATCAATTAATTAAAAAGGTTTATAGAACATTGAACGACACACCACTAACATATATATTACTCCATAGGGAATCCTGTTACGCCGGTGATCATTTAACATTAGTAATAACTATCAATGTACAACACTCACTACTATTTTTAAAATAATTTGTATTTTTAACTAATTTTATTTTATAATTAAATAATTATTAATAAATTAATAAATATTAATAAATATATTCAATCAAATATGCTATTAATAAAATTTTGATAATTAATTCCATTTATCTATTTTATTTACTAATTAATATTAATAGATTATCATGAAAGATGATATATTAATGATATATATATATACTTTTTCTTTTTTTTTTTTTTTTGAAATTTATATTGGAATCTTCAAGATATCATTTTTATTTAATAATGATATACTTTATGTATATTAGAAATTGATATGTTTGGTCTAATTATGTTAAATGTTCCTTATCAATTTTATTTATATTTATTAAAAAGCTCATAAATTAAATAAATAATTGATATAAAAAAAATACCAATTTAATAGATATAAGGGTTATTATAAATAATTCTTATAGTATATAGAACTAGGCTAATACAGTTAATAAAGTGAAAAAAACCTTTTTTTTTTTTTTTTTTTTTTTTTTATATAATTTTAATGTTATATTTTATTAATTATTATTTAATATCTTTAAAATTTTCATTATTTAATAATTGTTTTATTATATATATAACAAAATCAATATATATATATATAATTTTTTATTGATTTATTAAATGAATTTTTAGTTAATAATATATAATATATTTATGTTTAATTTTTTTGTTTCTTTTATATCCCAATCTAGCTTTTTTTTTTTTTTTTTTTTTGTAATTCCATATTATCATATTTGAATAAAACAATTTATTTGATATTAAAATCATTAGTAATGTAATTTAAAATATTAAATAATATTTTTAATATTTGTATTCTATAATATAATTGATATTCGTTTTGTAACGTATGTATTAATAGATAACTTAAACATAAAAATTGTTTTGTTCTTAAATTTTTTATATAAAAAATTTACTTTTTTTGAAGTTTTAATACTAATATTATATATATTTATTAATTAGCGAATTGCCTAACCAATAATATTAGTTATTAATTTTTTTTTTTTAATAATACAGTTAAAAAAAAATAATTTCTTCCATGTAATATTTTACTTAAAAACTTTATAACTTTATCAATTTTGTTCTTAAATTTTTTATATAAAAAATTTACTTTTTTTGAAGTTTTAATACTAATATTATATATATTTATTAATTAGCGAATTGCCATACCAATAATACCAATAATGTTATTAATTTTTTTTTTTTTTTTTTTTTTTTTTTTTTTTTTTTTTTTTTTTTTTTAATAATACAGATAAAAAAAAAAATAATTTCTTCCATGTAATATTTTACTTTAAAACTTTATAACTTTATCATTTTTATATATTTATATATAACTATAACTTATTATACAATTATTTAAAATTATTTAATAATAATAAAAAAGAAAAAGAAAAATTAAAATATATAGTTGAATTAATATTTATAAAGAACATAAAAATGAAAAAATTGCATTTGAAATAACAATAACAATTCAGTAATAATAAATTTATTAAAGTGTAAATTATAAATATGTTTTTTAACAAATTAAAAAAAAAAAAAAATACTAAAAATATTATTTAATAAGTCTAGTCAACAATTATATTAAACATTTTTTTTTTTTCAAAAAAAAAAAAAAAAAAAAAAAAAAAAGATTATACAAATAACAATAATAATAACAACAACAACAATAATAAATTTATTTAAGCGTAAATTATAAGCATGTTTTTAAAAAATTAAAAAAAAAAAAAAAAAAAAAAAAAAAAAAAAAATTACATTAATTATTTTATAAGTTTATTCAACAATAAGATATAATTAATTTTTAATTAAAAAAAAATATTAAGAATCATTGTATTAAATTGATTTATATATTTTATTCATTCATTTATTCTTATATATAAAATTAAAATAAAATTAAAATAAATAAAACAAAAAATAAATAATAATAAACAAAAAAAATAAAAGTTAAATTCATTCTTATATATAAAAATAAAATAAATAAAATAAAAAATTAATAAACAAAAAAATAAAAGCTAAATAAAATTTATCAGTTTAATGATTAATTTAAAAGTATATATTTTATTTAATTAATTAGTTTTATATATACGTGTAACTTCTGTATTAATATGTTAAATATACTGATATAATATTAATATAATATTAAATTTTTAAAGAATATTTTTAAATGTTAATACCTTGGATCTATTATTTGAATATAATTATTAATATTTATAATATTTATATTTAAATAAGAGATACAAAATATTAATTTAAATTTTTTTATATACTTTATATAATTTTTTTTCTAGATATTTTTAAATTAATTTTCTTTTCTGGTTTGTAAAAATCTTGGGTAATTAGTCCATCTTAGAAGTTCGTATACTTCTTTAAGAGCAGGTTTAAATAACAAAATATCAATTTGATTTTCATTATTTATTTTTTGTTCTAGTGTTTTAACCAAATCACTTGTTAAATTTAATTGATATTCTGATCCTTCTGGAATAAACTTTTCAAATATATTATGTAAATATGTCTTAATTTCTGGTGATTCCGTTATACTTGCTGAACTATATAATTTTTCATAGTATGGAATTTCATTTGAACCATTTTCTGGTGATTGTTTATTTGATGAATTAAATGATATATTAATAGCTGTATATTCCTTTTCTGGGTTTTCAATTAAATTCTTTAGATTCCATGTATTATCTGATATAATTTTCTTTTGACATTTTATTAAAATATCAATCATTGTTTCATAGAACAATAAGTTTTCTATACATACTTCTCCTACTAAGAACCTCTTAAATTCTCTATATATATCAGTATTTGGATTTAATACTTTTTCAAAAGTAGATATTTCCATTTCATTTACTTCATTTGGTACCTTAATATTAGCAACACTATGTCTTCTGTATTTTTCGTGTAACATTTCAACCTTGTTTTGATAAATACGAACTGCAAATACTGGTTTAACGATAATAATAGTATGGTATAATATAAAAAATAAAACAAACCAAATACAAACAGGAACACATTCAAATTTAATAGAAACAAGTTTGAATAATACAAATCCAAAACTGCATATTAATGAAATAAATATTATATTATTGATTTCATCTTGAACACCGATAGTTTCCCGATATAATCCAATTTTTATCTTTTTATATATGGCATAAAACATACTAATAAATATTGTTGCTAAAAGAATCATATGGTATTTTTCATTAATAAATTCTATATCGCTTATAATATTTTTATTTATTGTATATAATATTATTAAAAATACAGAAATTATTCCGATCAATCCTAAGATTGCAAAATTTAACCATTTTTCATAAAAGTGAAATTGAATAATATTGATATGAAGATTATCATTTGCTCTATTAATAATAATATAACAATAAAAATTATTAGTTGTTATTTTTTTATTATATATATATTTTATATATTAATTATTTCATTATTTATTATATGTAATAATTATCCAATATTTACTTTTTATCATTTCCAATGCTATACACTATTTTAATTTTATTTTATTAAAATTTATAAAAAAAAAATTTACAACAGTTAATAAGATATTTTGATTTTCAACATTAAAATTATTTAATATTAATTTTACATACTTGAATTTCGCAATCTAGCATTTTGAATTTTCATTCTAAATTCAGTTTTCTTAACTCTGACAATATTTGTAAATATCCATATTGGAATTGAATAAGCACTAATAATTTAAAATATTAACATAAAATTTGGTTAATATTGTAATCATAACAATAAAAAAAAGAATTATATTTAGTTAAAAAGAATAAACTCTTTTTTATAATTACCATGTTAATATATAAATAATATTTGGAATTTTGAATTTAATATTTTCTTCTGAGTCATCAGTAAATGCAGCTTCTAAAAACAATAAAATTACTAAAAATATTACCGCTATTGTATTATATATGTATATATTAATATCACGAATAATCATTAACTTCGATTTTTTACTTAATATGAATAAAATTAACGTTGTTATGATATATATTAGTGATAATAATAATAATGGTATATATATTATAAAATAATAATCTGTTGATTTTTCATTTTCTTCATTTGAAATTACATTTGTTTGATTATTATTAATATTATTATTTGAGTATGATATATTTTGCCCTTGAAATGGTGCCATATTGTATTAATTTTAAATATTCTTATTTATTTATATAATTTTTAAATACGATTTTTTATACTATTTATAAAATAATTATTCTAATTATTAATTGCTTTAATTATATTTATTATATATGTTTATTTATATAAAGAATATTTATTGTTTTACTCTTTATATAAACAAAAAATATTATGAACAACTACTATAACATTTAATTCTATATCTATTAAATTTAAATTCAAAATTTTAAAAAAAATTTTTTAAAACAAAAAAAAAATAATAAAATGATCTATTAAAAAAGAACTATAAAAAAAAAATAAAAAAAATTTAATGTTTTTATTTTTTGTTTTTTTATTAAATTGTTTGTTTTTGTTTTATTTTTGTTTTATTTAATTGTTTGTTTTTGTTTTATTTTTTAATAATTAAATAATATTTAAAACAAATAATATTCATCAAAATTTGTCTTATGATTAATTTATCACTTTTTTTATTAAAAAATTTTATTAAAATTCATTAAAATAATATTAATAACACGTTTTTATTTCCTAGCTTAATTATTATAAAAAAATTATATAAAACTATTTTACTTTGTATTTTTTATAAATTTTAATATATACAAATTAAAATCTTAAATATTATTTTTTTTATATTATTTGTAGTACAACATTTAATGCTTATTAAATTTTAACCAATCAGTTTAATAAATAATATTTTTTATAATTAATATAAAAATATATGTATTTAAAATTTTGATTATATAAATATTTTTATATACCTATTATAAATTTTTAATATATTTTCATACCATTTATAATCTTTTACAATATTAAATAATATTTATATTTTTGAACATTTTAAAAAAATAAATTAAAATAAATCAAAATAAATTAAAATATTTGGAATTTGTTACATTATTTTTGTTTTTATTGATATTTCGTTTTGTAGAAATCCTTTTATAATTTTTTTAATATAATATACGGAAAATAAAAATAAAATTTTACACAAAATTAATATTATTCATTAAACATTATTATCAGTTTTATATGTATAATTTATTTATTTATTTTTATTTTTTAAGTATCAATTTTTTTTATTGACCGTTGATATATATAATCGAGGATGTAATTGTTAGGATTTATTTATTAAATTTAAAGAATTATTTATTTATTTGAATTTTATTCTTATGATTACACATTTTATTATTATGATTATACATATTTATACATTTAAAACTATCAAACAACTTTCACGCACACACATTTCTCTTAATTCATGTTATTTAGTTATAATTAACTATTTAATTAGTTGTTCTTTTGATTAAAATAAACTTTAATGAATTTTTATGTTTATGTGTTATAAATATTGATAATTATTATTTAAGGAAATATTTAATAACTATAAAAAGATAAATATAAAAAAAAAGAATATAATTTGAACATTGATTTATGCTATAAAATTTATTATTAATTATTAGTGTATTATTGTAATTTATATTTAGAATTCAAGCCACATATTAAGAATATTATTAATAAAATCATTAGATTTAAATTTAATTTATGACATTAATTTATGTTTGAATAATAAAAACTATTTTATATTAATTAAGGTTTGAATATTTCATTTTATATCATTGTGAATGGATATTGTTGAAACAATAAAATAGATTTTTACATGATTTTGTGTAAAAATATTAATAATACTAAAATATTAAAAAATTCTATTTTATTTATAAATAATATTTATTTAAAAATTTTCTAGTTATATATAAAAGTATTTGATAAAACAAATAAAGAATATATGTTTAATACCTAAAAATATTTTATATAAAAAAAAATAAATAAATATTATATTAGTGAATTAATATTAAATAAAAAAAAATTTTTTTATATATAATACTTAAAATATTTAAAAATTATTTTAAAAAATATTTTTTTAAAAAATTTAAAAAAAATATTATAAAATATATATGTATATATGTTTTATGTATATATAATTTTAAATAATTATAATAAAATTGAATTTTTATTAAAAATGTGTTATCTCCCATAAAATTCTAAATTTAGAATTACATAATTAATAAAATTTTGTGTTAAAAAGAATAGTATTACAATTTATAGAATTATTTCATTCTTTTGTTTGTTTTTCTATATTTAGTTAATTTTTATCTTTTGAAAAATAAAAAAGAGAATATATAAAAATATAATATTTTACTTTTTTATTTTTAAAAATATTATATTTTTATATATTCTCATGAATAATTTTTAAAAAAGAAGTTTATTATTTTTACAAAATTTTCTTTTATTCTTAATCTTTTTGGATATAATAAATATTATTTTTAGTAATTTAAATACACTTTAATATTTTATAAATAAAATAATATATATATATATATATTTAAAAAAAAAAAATAAAAAAAAATAAACATAAATATAAGAAAATTTTTTTAAAAAATTTTATTTAAATTTTACTTGTTTTTTTTTTTTTTTTTTTTTTTTTTTTTTTTTATTTTTTATTTTTTACCTTTAATATCGTATATCAACATTATAAATAAGAAATTTTTTAAATTATAATCATTTTTCTTTATATATTATCATTTGTTTTTATATAATAGATATAAAAATGAGTAAATGTAAGAGATACACTGAAGAAATTCCATATTTAGAATCAAAAGATATATACCATAATAACAGACGTGATAGATTAACAGAAAACGCAATACGAAGATATGCAGAAACAAATCCGGAATACTTAAAGGTTTTAAAAAAATACTACAGGCCTGATAAAAAATTACCAAGAATATCAGATAATTCAAGAGAAGGTATTACATCAAAAGCCTGCAAGTCAGAGGAAGCATCAAAAGATTGTGATTCTCAATTTTGTTCGAAAAATGGTTTATCAGAAAAGTTATGTCCAAAATGTAGACAAAAATTTTATGTTTCAAAGAAAAAACCAGCAAATAATAAACCAATAGATAAAGAACAAAAAGATAACGATGTAACTTATTGGAAAAATAAAATTGATGATGATCATGTATGTGATATAAAAATAATTATAAAAACTAAAAAAATATGATATTTAGTTATATATTAATATTAAAAATTTTATTTTATATTTATGAAAATATTTTTATAAAAAATTTATTAAAAATACAATAAAATAAAAATAAAATTGAAAAATAAAAATAAAAATTAAAACAAAACAAATAAAAATTAATTTTGAATGGAAATAATTAAAAATAAAAGCTTCCATCCTTCCCACCAAGGTTACCTAATGAATGCACATCACTTATTTTACCAGCAATGTTTACTGATGAAGAAAGAAAATATTATCAATCAAAACAACCGAAATATCCATATGTAGAAAAAATTACAGCTGTACTTGAAAATGTTGGAAAATCCAAACCAAATGGAAATTATAACATTATTACAGGTAATATTGCAAATTTATAATAATTTATATATACATATACTAATTAATATTATTTACAAAAAATTTTATATGATTTTAGGAGAAGAATTATATGAATATTAAGTATTAAGAAGATCTAAAAAACTTTATTGAATACTATCCAAATTCAATATTTTAAATGAAAATAATATTAAATTTTAAATAATAGTAAAATATTATATAATTAATTACAAATATCATATTAATTAAACATTAAAACTTTTTCATATATATAAAAAGTTAAAAAAGAGTTCATTAAAAAATATGATAAAATTCATAAAGTTTATTACAATTTTTTTATGATTATTTGTATTTAAACGAATATATATATATATATAAAGGGAAATACTAAATCGTAAAATAATAATATTTTGTATATTACAAAATTGTATAAAAAAAAAAGTAGTTCTTTTTTTAAAATTTTATGTAAAATATAAATAAAGTTATTTTTTTTCATGTATTTTTAAATAAAAATTTGATTAAAAAAAAATTCATTATAAATTGTAGAAACTTTATTTGATAATAAAAAATATTTTTGATATTACAAATTGAAGAATATTATTATTTAAATAATTATGTATATATTTTTTAAAATTAAGATATAAATATATAATAAAATTTTAATCTCCCTTATTTTTTTTTTTTTTTTAAAAAAAAAAATTATATTTATATATATATATTAAATTTATTTTTGTAGAAATGTCTATTCATTTATCATCATCATTTTTTTTATTAAATTTCATTAAAATTATTTATTTTGCGAAGTTTAATTAATTAGTTTAAAAATAAATTTTTATAATGAATATTATATTCATAAATTTTCTTTTTTTTTAATTATACATATTTATAATATTTATAAAATATTTTTTATTAATTTATAATAATTTTATATAATTAAAGTTATAATTAAGCATTAATTATATCTTATTTATTTTCTTCTCTTTATTACATATCACTTTTATTTCTTGCAATTATAATCATTATTATTATATTTTTATTTAATAATTCATTTTTATTTTTTATTATTTTTTATTATTTTATTTTAATTATATTATTGTATAAAATAGAGAAATGAAGGATACATAACACCTTATAAATATACTATCCATATATATAATGTTTTTATATATTACAATAACACAATAACATTTCATATTACAAATATCATACTAATAAACCTTATCGAAAACATTTTATTAAATTACAAAAATAAAAGTATTTATAATATTAATTTCATAAATATTTATTAGAAATAATAAAAGAATAATAAAACTATTATATATATTTAGTTATTATTAATAAAATAATAAAAAAAATCATAAAATAAGAAATACATAAAGAAAAGTACAAAAGAAAAAAAAATATAAGAATGGATTCAATAGGGAGAATATATACCTCATCTAATAGAAGAACATCAGAAATAATACCAAAAAGATTACATTCACTAAAAAATGAAAATGATTTAACAGGAAAAATAAGAAACTCAAATTCATGTATAAACTATATAATATTATTATTGATTAAAATTATTACAATTATCATATAAAGTAAAAAAAAAAAAAAAAAAAAAGAAAGAAAGAAAAAAAAATTAATTTATTTATGTATATCTTATATGTATTAATACAAAAAATAAATAGTACTTTCTATATGTTCAGCTGATTTTGACTTTGATCAATTTAAAGAAGAAATAAATAAACGGAAACAAAAAAGAGAAGAAGAAAGAGAAAGGAATAGAAAACTAATTAAAGATGAAATAAAAAGAGAAAAAGAAATTATTAAAAAAATACATAAGATTGGCACTGATGAAGAAGAAGAAAATGTAAGATATATTATATATATTTATATATAAGTATTAAAGATTTTTAGTAACATACAACATTTAAAAAAAATAATATTCTAAAAATTTTTATTAATTTATGTAATTAATATGTAAATTTATATAAAATAAATTATTTTTTTCATCATCATTACCATTATTATTGTGGATGTTACCGTTATATTGTCATAAATATATAATTTCATTGTTAAATTTATTGGTATATCTAGCATCAAAGAATATTTATTAATGAAAATGAATTTTATGGTGCATCCTTTGAAAAAACAGAAATAGTTGAAATTAAAGATTTGAAAAAGAAAAATAAAACTGACATTAAAAATAAAAAATTAACAAAAAAGTTAAGAGAACATCAAGGTGATATTTTTATTGAAGCTTTAACGAAATGTATCAATAAAGACGTTTCCGAGGAAACGGAAACAGAAAAAGCAGATATAAATGTTTCACAATTAAATAATGTTTCTTCATATCCCATCACAAAAACAAAAAGTTTCTATGATCAACCAAAAATGATGTGGGATACTACTGACGTATTCCCTGTAGGCATCGGTGAAACAGAAGGAATAGAGGTATTCCGTATTAAGGATTTAAGTCTAGATATGGTTGATTCAGATGATTATGGTGCTTTTTGTACAGGAGATTGTTATGTAATATTAAATACATATTGGGAAAATAAAGAATTGAAGCACAAAATATTTCAATGGATAGGACTAAAAGCTGAAAAGGATAAATTGTTTTGCTCTGCAATTTATTCAGTTATGTTAAAAGGATTTATTAATGAGACTTCAAGTATATCACGAGAGGTAAATTTTATATATTTATATATATATATAAACTTAATTATTAAAATATATATGCTAAAAAAAATTTTTTTTTTTTAATATCTGATTATTTTTATAAATTTTTAATTAAAAATTTAAAAAAAAAAAAAAAAATTTAATTATTTTAAAGATGGAAGGGGAAGAAAGCGATGACTTTAAATATATATTTGGATCTGAAATTAGGTATTTAGATTATGATCAATGTGCTGAAAGTAGACTATCACCTCCTTGTGAATATCAATATCCATTTCGAATGTATAAAATTTATGATAATGGTTTGATTCATTTGGTAAGTTTGTAAAATAATTAAAACATATATATATATATATATTGATATTGATAAAAATATTATTAAATTTAAGTATTAATTATTTTATATTATTTTATAATATTGATATTAATATATTATATGATATAAATTATTTATTATTATAATTAGGTCGAGCCAAGTCCTCATATGCTTGATAGTAATAGTGTATTTTTAATTGACGCTGGTTTAGAATTATATCAATGGAATGGAAAAAAGTCAAGTTTAGCAAATAAAGTATTTTGTAATATATTATTGAGAAGAATAAATTCAAATGATAGAAACCATAAGGCAGAAATTATAACATATGAAGAATTTGAAGAAGAAGATAGTTTTTGGGAATTTTTTGATGAAGAAAGAACTAAAGAAAATGGTAATATATGGAGTTTTTTAAACTCAGTAATATATTAAAATATGTATATATATACATATATATATATATATATATTAATAAAGTTTCATTAATAATTATTATAATGTAGCTGAAGAATTAGCCAAATTTCTTGAAGAAGACAAAGAAACTATTGAAATTCTTAAAGTTGCTAAGCAACCATATAAATTATATAAGTATGAACATATTATAAAATTAATACAATTATTTTAAATAATATATAATAAATTTGTTTATTAATAAAATAATTAATTATAGAATTCCAGATATTGAAAATTTAGATGATATCAATTGTGAAGATTATTTAGAAGCCGAAGGATATTTCTTTGACAAAAATATTTTAACTACTGATAATTGTTATGTATTGGATTGTGGTGTAGAAATATTTTTATGGACAGGGAATAAATCCAATGAATATGCCCGTGAATTAATCAGAGAATTTACAGTGGTATAATATTGTCTTATATATATATATATATATTTATTTACTTACTAAACTTAATATAATATTAATAATAAATAATGATGTCATTATTAATATAAAAAATAATATATTGTTATTTATATGAAATATAATTATAAAGAAATTAATTCCAAATAAAAAAAGACCAAAATGGGTTGGATTGCATAGATTAAATGAAAATAGTGAAAATGAAAAATTTGCTGTCAAATTCTTTAATTGGGGTATACCTAAAAATCCTGATTTCTCCAAATTAATTTTGCCAGGTTAATTAAACAGATTATTTAAAAATTTTTATTTATATTTTTCTTTATAAATAACTTTAATTTATTATTATTACTAATCATTTTATTTTATAATATATATAATTGAATTTTTTTTTTTTTAAAAAAAAAAAAAAAAAAAAATAGATAACTGTTACAAAGGTAATTTAAAGATTGATGCCAGTGCATTATATAATACTAATCCAAAAGAACAAAACTCTGAAGAAGCTTCAAAACTTGAAAAAACTATGAATGAAGCTAATGAAGATTTATTAGCAATTCATGGTTTTGTATTTGATCCTTTAAGCTGTAATTTCATAGACATTTCAGAAACAGAACTTGGACAATTTTACAGTAAAAATTCATATATATTTTTATGTATTTATAAAGCCAAGAATAATGAAGAAGACGAAGAAGAAAAAGGAGAAGGGGAAGAAGAAGAAGAAGAAGGAGAAGAAGATAATAATGAAGATGAACAAGAGGAATCTGAAAATAATATTGATGATGAAAATAATCATTCCAAACAAAGTTTATCTAAATGTCATACTATAATTGGAAAAAAGAAAACATTTAATCGTAAAATAAGTTGTATTGTTTATTTCTGGCAGGGAACTATGGCAAATAAATTTGCATGGCTTGCCTTCCTTTATTTGAAGAAAGATCAAATCGAACAAAGTACCTTAGCTGCCTACCATGAGCCTGTACAAGTCAAAATTTTGCATCAAGGTAGTGAATTACTTTATTTCTTATCTCATCTTAATAATTATTGTGTGTATTTTAAGAATTCAAGGTTAAATTATTATTATCAGGCCAACATTACCAATCCTTTATCTTACAGTTGTTCCAATGAAAACCTCTATTTTGAAGATGATAACAATGATTACAGTAAATACTATAAAAAGCAACCATTACACATGTTCCATATTCAAACTAATCAACAAAACAGAACAACAAGAGCATGGGAAGTTGATACAAAAGCCGAATCGTTAGTAAGTAGAGATTGTTTCCTTATAATTAATAATAATCTCAACTTTATTTCAAAAGAATTTTATGAAGATGATAATGAATGTTATAATGAAAATGAATCCAGTACAAATAGTGTTAGTGAAAATGAAAGTACTAAAAGCAATAATATTGCTGAGTGTGATGAAAAAACAGAAATTGGTATTAGTTATGATAATGTAAAAATATCAACCATTAATGAAAGCAACGAAAAATTAGAAAATAATGAAAATATAGAAAATATAGTTGAAAATGAAAAGAAGATAAAGGAAGAACGAGATCCACCTGAAAATGAAAACTCCAATGTTAATAATAATAATAATAATAATAATAATGATAATAATGAAAACCAAAAACCATCTGAAGTTAATAATACTATGGAGGATCAACAACAACAAGGTGAAGGTATAAGTAATGATGAAAAGGAAAAGCTAGAAAATAGTGAAGTTAATCTTAATAAAGAAAAAACTCATCAAGAATCAGATGAAACAATTAATAATATCAATGAAGAACAGCCACAAGAGCAACAACAAAATGAAAGTGGAAATGAAAGTGAGAATGGAAATGAAAATGAGAGTGGAAATGAAAATGAGAGTGGAAATGAAAATGAGAGTGGAAATGAAAATGAAAGTGGAAATAAAAATGAAAATGAAAATAAGGAAATGAAAACAACTAATCCCATTTTTACCACTACTCTTATCAAAACCATTATTGGAAATAATAGTAGAAAAGGATCGGTTTCTTCAAGAGCAAGTAGAAAAGGCTCTATGAGTAGAAGGAGTTCTACCAGGGATATAGAATTAGACATAAAAGAATCACTCACCTCCTTAGCCAATAAACACTTTGAAGAAAACGGTTTTGAATGTGATTTATGGATAGGCAAAGGTTCCAGTAAGGATGAAGTGAGAAGAGCCATTGAAATATCCAAATGGATATCGGAATTAATGTCATCTGAAGATCCATTAAAAATAAATAAGCCTAAACATTTTGGTTATGATTTAAATACGATTCAACCTTCGGATCTATCAATTCAAGGAGGTAAATATGAATTAAATCTTATCCAGGAAGGAAGTGAGAGTGATCAATTTTGGACAAATTTAGGTGTCAATACTAATGGTGGAGACAGTGGTACTCTTTCTTCTTCATCTTTAACACCATCCATGACACCTTCTAGAACACCTCTCATGACGCCTTCACAATCCTTCTATGGATCATTCGAAAAAAGAAGATCATTAATAAGAAATTATTCTTCACCTTACGTCATGAATATGAGGAAAAAGAAATTAAATATCCATTACGGTAAAGGAACAGAATCATGGTATATGAAA
>JACVTC010000041.1:912500-915000 GCA_016946835.1 Neocallimastix lanati (nom. inval.) | reverse complement strand
GTCATTATTAGTATCGAAGTTTTGGAGGTAGTAAAAGTCGAAATGTAAATAAACAATTTATTGAATTATTTGATACTGATTTAATTTCACTTCCAAAAAATGTTCCTTCATGGTTTACGGATCAACAAAAAATGATGGTATATTATAATTAAAAATAAATATAAAAAATAATAAATATTATAAATATTTTATAATTTCCTATATATTAATTCATTTAATTAATAATTATTTTTACATAATTAATTTATATATATATATTAAATGAAAAAAATAAAAAATAAAAAATAAAAACAGATTGAAGAAGAAAAAATACAAAAAATGAACAAACAAAAAAAGATAACATAATCATATAAAAATTTATCATTACATTAATTGATAAAAAAAAAAATAATAATATGCAAAGTACATCATATATAAAAAAAAAAAAAAGTATTATTTTATTAGAATGTATATATCGCATATATAATGAAAAAGCAAAACCATCAATAATAATACAAAAAAAAAAAAAAAAAAAAAAAAAGGATACTAAATATAAAATTATACCACAAAACAAAAATTTATTAAAACAAAAAAAAAGTAAAAATAAATTTTCCACCACAGAAATATATTTTTCTATTTATAATTCATATATTATTATATTAAAAAAAAAAAAAAAAAAAAAAAAAAAAGAAAATATACCAACATATAATAAATAAAGTATCAAAATTTTATCAAATTTCAAATTTAATTATTTATTTATATATATTAATCTATTGTTTACTAATTTTTTTTTTTTTATTTATAATAATAATAATAAAAATAAATAAATAAATAAAATAAAATAAAATAAAATAAAAAAAAAAAAAAAAAAAAAAAAAAAAACTATTTAAAAATGTTTAATTTATTATTATTATTATTATTTATCAAGTAGTAGTAGTAGTAGTAGTAGTAGTGATAGTAATAGTGATAGTATGTGTTTATGATTTATAATTCATTATTTACTATTTACTTTGTATTATTTAATTATTATTATTAAAACAATTTTTTTTTTTTTTTTTTTTTTTTTATTATCATTTTTAATAATATTATTATTAATATGGTCTTTTTATAATTATTTATTAAATCAGTCTATCTTTTAATAATAATAATAATAATAATAATAATATTATTATTATTATTATTATTATTATTATTTTAAATTGTTTTATAATATTATATTAATACTACAGAATGATTTCATTGATATCATTGATTATATATTATTAAATATTTATTAAATATTTTAGTCTATAGGTATTTATAGAAGTTTAACATTTAAAATAAAATTAATAAAGTTTTGGAAGTGTATTCTCTACCCTGTCTATAAAAAAAAAAAAAAAAAAAAATAGAAGTTTAACATTTCGGAAAATGTGGCGTTTCAAAATTATAATAAATAAATTAATAAATAAAAAATATTTTTAATAAAAAATAATGTCAAATTAGTGTTAAAAAGAGAATTTTTTTTTATTTCTATTATATTTTATATTAAAAAAAAAAATAAAAAATAAAAATAAAAAATAAAAATAAAATAAAAAAAAAAAAGAAAAAAAACTCTTCAATGTTTAATTTTATTGGTATTTGGTTAACAAATTTGAATTGGATCAAATTGTTTTTTTCTTTATTATTTTGACACACACAACAAGGTCGGTGAAGAACCGGTCTAAAGTGATTCAAAATTTATTTTATTAAAACAAAGTTTTATTAAAAAATAAAAATATATAAAAAAAAAAATTTTTTTTTTTAATTATTATTTAATTTATTTATTAATCCGTTAATGTAATATTTTTAAATTATTTTAATAAAAAAAAAAAAATTAATAATTGTGCCAATTTAAAAAATATATATATATATATTTTATTATGAAATTTTACATCAATTAATAGTTTTTATGAAAAAAAAAATAAAAATAATAATAGCAATAATAATAATAATAATAATAATAATAATAATAATAATAATAATAATAATAATAATAATAATAATAATAATAATTGTTATTATTATTTTAAGTTATCAATAATTAATAGTAATTATTAGTAATTAAAATAAAAAAATTTTCTTTCCAGAAAATGAATCTTAGATAAAAAAAAAAAATAAAAAAAAAATAAAAAAATAGATAAAAAAATAGATAAATATTATTAATAAAATATATATTTTCTAAGTTTTTATCGATTTAAATATTTGATCGATAAAAAACACTTTGTAATTTCATATTTTCTTAAATTGCCAATTTAATAATATTTTTTTTTTCTTTTATTTTAAATCCTTTAAAAGTTCAACTTAAGTTGTTAAGAAGTTCTTCAGCTCCTGAGACATCGATTCTAGTAAAAATTTCAGGAGAGAGTGTTTAGGATTGAAACCATAATTTGAAGAAAAAAAAAAAAAAAAAGGAGAATCGTTGGTAGATTAGATTAGATTCTATATATTGTGTTATTGTAACTATTTTTCTACTATTACATAGAGAAGTGGAGAAAAAAAAAAT
>JACVTC010000041.1:890000-907500 GCA_016946835.1 Neocallimastix lanati (nom. inval.) | reverse complement strand
TAAAAAATTAAATTTTTATAATTTATCTTTTTTTTTTTTTAATTAAAATTATAATACAAAAAAAAAAAAAAAAAGTTTTTAAAAATAATAAAAATTTATATTAATAAATTTTAAATAATAATAATAATAATGATTTAATTTTAAATAATATATTTTTTTTTTTTTAAAAAAAATAATTTAATAATAATAATAGTTTAATAATTATAAATAATTTAATAATTATAAATAATCTAGTAATAATAAATAGTTTAATAATAAACTAAAAATAATAGGTGATACCAAAACTTAATTTATTAATATATTCAATAATATTAAATCATTAATATATTGAATAAATTGAAAATTTTGATGAAATTAATGTTTTTTTTTTTTAATTATTTTTAAGATAAAAAAAGAACGAAAAAGAAAATTTTATGATATATTATGTATTTTTATTATATTATTCATTTAGTATTAATAATATACAGATTTCAATTGCTTTTAAAAAATCAATATATATTATAATATAAAGTATTATATGTCTATTAATATGTAATAATTTCTAATTTTATCCCCAATAGATTAAATTTATATATTACTCAATATAAGAATAATATATTATCTTCTACAGAAATATTTATTTTAAATAACCAAAAGATTGGTTATATTAAATATCTCAGTAATACCAAAGACTCTTTTTTTTCTTTCATTATTTTATAAGGACATATTGGAAACAAAAATAGTAATATAATATATAATATATTTAATGTCTATTATTTATTATTTATTATTTACCATGAATTATTTATTTATTATTAATTGCTTATTATTTACTATTTATATTTTATTATATATTATTTATTTATTATTTATTACTTATTATTTATTATTTATTATTTATTATTTATTATTTATTATTTATTATTTATTATTTATTATTTATTATTTATTATATATTATTTATTATATATTATTTATTTATTATTTATTATTTATTATTTATTATTTATTATTTATTATTCATTAATTATTAATTATTATTTAGTATTTATTATTTATTAGGCATTCTCTAAATTTATTACATTCTTTTTTCCAAAGTAATTAAATAATAATCAATATTAATACATATACATATCAATTAATCTACTTTAAAGTAATATAAATATTATTATTAATATAACCTCTCATTTTCATAAATATTGAATAAATTTATTTAATAAATAAATAAATAAATAAATAAATAAATAAATAAATATTTTAATAGCAATGTCTTAAAAAAATTTTAAAATAATATTTAAACCTTTTTATTTTTTTTCTCTCTTTTAATTATTAAGATAGTTATTTAATTTTATACAATAAAGATTTAGAGGTTTATAATTATTTTAGGCTATTTTCATATTTTATTTTACTTTATTCTATTTTATTATTATTATTATTATTATTATTATTATTATTATTTTTATTATTATTATTTTTATTATTATTATTTTTATTATTATTTTTATTATTTATTATTTTTATTATTATTATTTTTATTTATTTTTATTATTATCATTTTTATTATAAAAAGGAAAAAAATGTTAAATTTAAAATTGAATAACAATGACTCTTGATGACTATTGGAAACTCTTTTATTAGATTATTTAACATAACATAACCAAAACAAAGCTAAAAAAAAAAAAAAAAAGTTGAGAGAAAAGAAAGATAAAAAAATAAAAATAAAAATAAAAAAAAAGATTTTATAAAAAAATTAAAAAATAATAAAAAAATTAATTTATACCTTAATAAACCATGAATGGAAATTTTTTTTTTATTTAAATTTTAATAATTTATATGAATGTTCAAAAATAAATTTATAATTAATAAAAAATATTATTATATACAATTAAATTGAAAGATAAATAATATTACAAATACAGTTTAATTATTTTTACTGACTATTGAAAATAAGGTAGTAAAAAAAGGCTAAAAAATAATATAAATAGATATAAAATATAATATATATATAATTATTATAAAATACTTGATGATAGTTTTAAATTTAATTGTATTTATTAATAATAAATATTAAATATTAAATATTAAATAATAATATATAATTTGAATAATAAATAATAATATAATATAATAATATAATAATATAATAGTTTAATAATGATATAATATAATAATATAATAATATAATAATAAATAATAAATAATAAATAATAAATAATAATTAATAAATAATAAATAATGAAATAATAAATAATAATAAATAATGAAATAATAAATATTAAATAATAAATAATAAATAATAAATAATAAATAATAAATAATAAATAATAAATAATAATAAATAATGAAATAATAAATAATAATAAATAATGAAATAATAAATATTAAATAATAAATAATAAATAATAATTAATAAATAATAAATAATAAATAATAAATAATAAATAATAAATAATAAATAATAAATAATAAATAATAAATAATAAATAATAAATAATAAATAATAAATAATAAATAGTAATAAATAATAATAAATAATAAATAATAAATAATAAATAATAAATAATAAATAATAATAAATATTAATAGCAATAATAACACTTAATTTTAATAATAAAATAGAATAAATAACTTATAATTTTGTAATTATTATAGTGAATGTATTTTATTAGTTCATGATTGGTTATATATTAAGTAGTAGATGGAATAATAGAATTTATTATCATTATATATTATATATAGGAATATTGTTGATTATCTATATTTTTATTAATTTTTTTTTTATATTTTACCAATTATTAATTAGAGAATATATATATTCAAAATAAAAAAGACATATATATAAAATATATATAAAATATATATAAAATAGATATAAAAATATATTAATATAATATATTTCTGAAACAAATATATATATTATGTTAAAATGAGTAAATGGTTAAGTCAATTGAACAATTAATTATTGTATAAATTCATTTGTATTAGATAAAAATAAATTATTTATTATTATTATTATTATTTTTTACAAATATATAAATTTTTATATATCATCCAATTAATTTGATTTTAAAATAATCTTTTTTTTTTTTTTATAAAAAAAATATTATATGATGATAACCAAAATAATCTTTTTTTTTTTTTGTTAAATTAAATTTCATCAAATCATCGTTTGATACTTAAGATTTTTTTTTTTTTTTGTTCAGAAAAAGCATTTTAAAAATTTAAAAATTTGGTTTTAATTTTTATTATATCATATAGATTAATTATATAAATTCTCTATTAAAATATGTGTTATTATCATCATCAAATTTAATATGTATATTTAGTGCTATTTATAGATCTGAAATATAGAACTTATAATATGGCTCTAGTTATTTATTTATTTTAAACATAAATTTATGTATTAGATAACATATATACTTATATATATATATTTTTTTTTTTCTTTTTTTTTTTTTTTTTTTTTTCAATTTTTAATAATTATATTTGAAAGACTTATAAATAAATAAATTATAAATTTATTAATCATTTCTGTTCAATATATACAAACTTTTTCAATATAGAAAAGAAAATTATTTTTTTTAAATCTTTCTAAATTATATATAATGTATTTTTGGAAAAATAAATATAATTAATTTATATGGAAAAATGATTATTGAAATGTATTAAAAGTTTTTTTTTTTTTTTTTTTTTTTTTAAAAAAAAAAAAAAAAAACACTCAAATATTAATTTATATATATATAAAAAGGTTGGTTACTAAATGTAAACAAATTCAGTTTTTTATCACAAATTGAATTAGAATAAATAAAAAAAAAAAAAAAAAAGAATCAAATAATTCTAAAAATTTATTTTTTTTTAATTGACAGACATTCTCATAAAAAATATATATATAAAAATTTAACTAATTAATAAATTCTATTTCTACAAATAAAATTTTTTTTTTTAATTTTTATTATTATTTTCATTTTCAAAGTTATTTTTATTTTTAAATTTTTATTTTTTATTATTTTTATTTTTATATAATTATTATAAAAGTTGAAACTTAACATTATAATAAATATCCAAAAGTATTATAAAGGTAGTAAATCATTGAGTATACTCTATAATATTTAATTAAAAAATTTTGATAGAATTAAAAAATTTATTTTTTTTTAAATTTATAAATATTAAATATTAAATATTAAATATTAAATATTAAATATTAAATATTAAATATAAATATAAATATAAATATAAATATAAATATTAATATTAATATAAATATAAATATAAATATAAATATAAATATTAATATTAATATAAATATAAATATAAATATAAATAATATATCACTATAAATATAAATATAAATATAAATATAAATATAAATATAAATATAAATATAAATATAAATATAAATATAAATATAAATATAAATATAAATATAAATATAAATATAAATATAAATATAAATATAAATATAAATATAAATATAAATATAAATATAAATATAAATATAAGAATAAATATAAGAATAAATATAAATATAAATAGATAATAAAAAAAAATAATAAAAAAATAATTTTTTTTTTATTTTTTAATTAAAATATATTAATTGTTATTTTTATTTGTTATAATTAATATAATAATTAAATTTAATAAATTTATATTTATTATTTTTTTTGTATTAATAATATTTTAATATATATGAATTATATATTATTAATAGAAAGTCTATATATTGAATATGTTATATACTATATAGATATGAAAAAAAAAACGTGTGTAAATGTATTAGTCATGAATTGAAATAATTATTTATTTTATTAAGGATAATAAAGTTTAATATATTTATAGTAATATTTATTTTTTTTATTTTAATAACTACAAAGACATTATAATTTATATTAATATATATATAATTAGATATTTAAAAAAGGTTTTCATATAGAAAAAAAAAAAAAAAAAGAAACAATTTATATCACTTTATAATATAAATATATGTATAAACTAATTTTTATATTCATAGATTCATAACTCTATGAAGAATTAAATAGGTATTAAAAGTAAATGTGGAAAAAGTAATCTTGAATAATATATTTATAATAATATAATCTAAAGATAATATTTTAATTATATCATTGACTTTCATAGCTATGGAAATATAGTGAATATCATATATTTATTTATTAAAATAAAAAAATAGTTATTAATAACATAATTGATTCTTAGAATGTTATAATATTTTTATTGCTTTTTATTTAACTATTTTTTTTTCTCTCTCTCTTTATATAAATATATATATATTATTTAACAAAGACAAATTAATAATTAATAATAAATATTAAAAGTTTTTTTTTTTATTGAATGACAAATATAACTTAACAAAAGTAATCTACATTAATAAATTTATATTACGAATAACAAAAAAAAAAAAAAAAAAAAAAAAAAAAAAAAAAGGAAGAATAAATGTAAATATTTATTTATTAATATATATATATTTTCATATACAATTTTAATTTTATACGATTACAAAATTATTAATAATATTCAATTATAAAAATTTATTCAACCAAATTAATAAAAGTTTTCTCTATAATCTCTGTTATGTATAATAAATTTTAAATATAAAAATGATTATTTAATATAGAAAATATTATATTTATTAACCAAAAATAATTTAATAGAATAATAATAATAATAATAATAAAAATACAATTAAAAATATATTACATAATTGAAATAAATATTTTTTATACATATATTTAATTTTTTTTTTATATAAAGAATCTTTATATAAATAAAAAATAATAAAAAAAATGAAAAATAAGAAATAATAATAAAAAAAGTTTCATATAAAATAAAAGTTTGTATATCATATTTTTTTTAATTTTTTTTTTTTTTTAGTTTTTAAATAAAGTAATTCTAATTTTTTTAAAATTAAAAATTAATTTTGTTAATTAACTTAAAGTTTGGTAGGAAATTTTAAATATTAGGGAATGTTAATATAAATGATTTCAATAAATTAAAAAATTTTAAATAAATTAATTTGTTATATTTAATAAAACTATTGATTTAAATAAATTAATAATTATATCAAAATTTCAATAAATTTCTTTTAATTAAAATAGTGAAATCTTCATAATTATATATTATGACTTTTTAAGTTTTTTGGTTAATTTTTTGGTTATATGTTGAAATAAGAAAGAATACTATATGTATGTATATATATAAAGTAAAAAACAAAAACAAAATAAAAATAAAAAAAAAAAACTAAAAAAAAAATAAAAAAAATAAAGAAAAACATAAAAAAAAGAAAAACTTAAAAATAAAAAAAAAAATAAAAGAAAATTATAGAGTATATTAATAATTTCATTAAAAATAAAAGAAATATTAACATAATTTAATAATTATTGATTTAATTATAGAAAGCTTTACACTATATTTTAAAGTATATCACTGAAAAAAAAAAAATAATATATATATAATATAATATATAAATAGAGTTACATAATATAATATATAATAAATTATATTAAAATAAAAAAATAGGAATATATAAAGTCAATTTCAAATAGGGTTAAAATAATTATATATATTGGAAGAATAAAATTTTAAATACTATAATCTTATTAAATAAGTAATTTATTTATAATTTCAACTAAACCAAGTTGTTTATTTAATAAAATATAAGTTTATATATATATATATATTTTCCTATTATCTCTAAAATAAATATAAATAATAAAATAAATAAAAAAATAAATAAATAAATAAATAAATATAAATAGTAAAATAAATAAATATAAATAATAAAATAAATAAATAAATAAATTTATATATACATGAACATTATAAAAAATGGATAATAAAATAAAATAAAAATAAAATAAAAATAAATGGAAAAGGATCATCATTAAAGAAGGACCGTAAATAAAAAAAAAATAGAATAAAAATAAATGGAAAAGGATCATCATTAAAGAAGGACCGTAAATAAAAAAAAAATGGAATAAAAATAAATAAAAGTAAGAAAATAGAAACAAAGATATAAATATAAATATAAATATATATAAAAAATATATATTTTTATTAATAAAAATAAAAAGAATTAAACAAACAAGGAAATAAAAAATTTTCAAAAAATTGTTAATCTTTAATTTTTTATTTTTTTTTTTTATATTATAAAAATTTGTTTTATATAAAAATATATAAAAATATAAATTTTTTTTTTTTTTTCAAATGATTATCAAAAGACATATGATAATTATTATATATGATTTTTTTTTTTTTTTTAAAAAAAATTTGTTAGATAATAAAATATTTATATTTATATATAATCGTTTTATCAAAATAATAAACCTCTTACTAATAAATAATTTATCATATCATTAGTAACTTTTTTTTTTTTTTTTTAAAATAAATAATAAATAATAATGATTTCCTTTCTAAATATATAGAAATCAATTAGAAATTAGGTTTCTTAACCTTAATAACTTTATTTCTCTTTTTTTACCTAATTTTTTTTTTTTTTTTACAGTATTTTATGTTCTATTTAATGAATATATTATTTAATGATTATATACATTATATCTATGACTATAAAATAATATAATATATTGTAAATAATAAAATAAATAGTATAGGTTTATTATGATATCTATTGGTTATTTATTTGAAATTAATTTTTTTTTTTGTTTTTTTTTTACAATTTATTATAGAATAGATGAACCAAAATAACTATAATTTATTGGTAATATATTTAATATATTATACTCCATGGTAAAATAATATATGGTATATATTAAATTTTTATAAAAATTCAATATAATTATAAACTAAAATATATATTTATGTATTTATATATATTTAATATTTTTATCGAACAATACTTTAAGGTAAAGTATTTAAAATTATTAAAAAGTTGTTAAAATACTTTAAAAATAGAATAAATAAAAAAAAAAAAATTTTTTTTTTTATGAACTACTATAAATTTTCTAAAAATATTAATAATAATAATAATTATAATAGTTATAATAGATATAATAATAAATAGATATAATTATAATAATTATAATAGATATAATAATAATAATTATAATAATTATAATAATAATTATAATAGATATAATAATAATAATTATAATAGATATAATTATAATAATTATAATAGATATAATAATAATAATTATAATAATTATAATAATAAAGTTTATATTCAAAATTTTGATACAATAATCTCTGTTTTATATCTTAATTTTAAAGTTATTTTTTTTTTAAAAAAAAAATAAGAAATAGTTCATAAACTAATTCTTTTTTCAAATTATATTATTGTTAAAACAGATATAAGTTCGTTTTTAGGCTAAATTATATTTACGATATTGAACTTTAAATAGTTTAACTCTTACGAAAAAAAAAAGTCAAATTATTATATACCATTTATATATAATTAAAATATAAAAATAAATATAATTTCCTTCTTTTTTATAGTATTTCTTTTTTTATTCTCTTATTTATATTAAACATATATCTATATATCCATATATGCATGTTCATTAGTAATTTATAATGATAAATTATTAATATTATACTATTGTTTAAAAAAAAATTTTTTTTTAATTAGTATTTCAACCAAAGGAGTGTTTTCTTATATATAGTAATATATTGTAAGTATTTTTTTTATCCTTTATTTATAAAAAAAAAATAATAAAAAAAAAAAAGGTAAACTACATCAGTAGCTAATAAAAAAGATAATTAATATTTTTATGGAAATTAAATAATGATTATAATGTTAATAATAAATTTATACTCATAATAAATAATAATATTGATAATAGAATGTTTGCTTTTTTTTTTTTTTTTTTTTAAATATTGATAATAAAAAAGTATTTCATTTTTAATAATTAATAATAATAATAATATTAATAAGAATATTTAATAATAATAAAAATATTAATAATAATTAATAATAGTAATAAATAATAAATAATTATAATTAATAATAATAAATAAATATTAAAGTATATCGTTAAATAGTAAACTTCAATGATTTTTATATGATATATATAGAATTTTAAAGATTTTTATTTATTATGATTCAATTATATATGGAATATTATACAAATAAATAATATATATTACATTAAATTAAACCTATTTTATTGAAATAGTAATGGAAACAATATATTAAAATAAATATAACCAAATTTATTAAAATTTAGATTATACTTTTTAATATATTATAATATTTATAATAAATAATAAATTATTATTTTTTATAGTTTAAACGGAAATTCAAAATTTTTTTCTTTTTTAAACTTTATAAATTTAAAATATAATTAAATTAAATAATATATTAATAATTTTTTACTAAGCAGTGTAGATAATATATTTATAATATAATACCAATAAATTGGAATATAGAATATATTATTATGGATTATAATTTATTAGTTTTTTTTTTTTTTTTTTTTAGTTATAACCTTTATTTTATTTTATTATACATGAATAATAAAATATTAATAAAAAAGTATTAATAATAAATTATTTTAATATATTATAATATATAAGATTATTAAAAAAAAAAAACCAAAAAAAAAAAAAAAAAAAAAAAATAAAGCATAATAAAATAATATAAAGAATATATAAAATAATAAAATAAAATAATAAAATATTATAAATAATTAATATATTTTTTATTTATTTATTTGATTTTTATTTTTCTATTTTTATTTTCTATAATTTTGAAAATTTTTTTATTTATTAAAAAAAAATATTTTTTTTTCTTCAGTTTTATTTTTATTTTTATTTTTATTTTTTTTTTAATTATTTGATCTTTTATTTTTGAAGTAACATTTACAAAAAAAATTGATTATCTTAAATTTATACATATATAAATATACTTATATATATATATATAATAGTTTAAAAAAAAAAAAAAAAAACTATTTGAGATATAAGATATAACGTTTTATTTAATAAAATAAAAAAATTATTTGGACTAAATAGAAAACTAAATTACCTTTTTTTTTTTTTTTATTTTTTATTGTATAATATATATACATTTAAGAAATGAAAATTAAATAATATATATATATAAATAAAATGTCAAAAAATATTGATTTTAATTCTAATTATTATAATGAAAAAAATATATATAATGAACAATTAAATAAACAAGATTATTTAGCAAATAAAGAAAAAGATTTTACTACTTTTACACCTGTACCTATTAATCAACAACAAGCTACTCAGACATATCAACCTACCCCATCACAAGAAAGTTTACGTAATATAAACAATATGTTAAAATATGATGTAAATAATATTAATAATGAAGAAAATGATGGTTCGTTGAAGAAACAAAAGTTACGAAAGACGTTCTATAAATTACCCACTGTTTCATATCGTATGAAAAATAAAAATTATATACCAAATGGTTCAAATATAAATAATGGTAATATCAGTAATAGTAATGTCAACAATATGAATACTAATAATATGGATATGAGTATGAATAACATGAATATGAGAAATATGAACAATATTAATAATATGGATGCCATGAACAACATGAACAATATAGCAAATAATAATATGAATAATATAAATAACATGAATAGTATGACCATGGACAGTATGAATAACATAAATAATAAAGTTTGTAAGTGTAGTACTAGAATTAACTTCTTAGTAAATTAAATAAATAAATATATATATATTAATTTTATGAAATATTGTTATTTATTTTTTTTTTTATTCCTTTTTGTTTTTGATTATAATATGTTTTTAAAAATGTAGTAACTAAGCGATTAAAGTAAGTAAAAAGCTAATTATATATAAATATAATAAATAAAAAGTATTAATAAAGAATTATGAAAAATATTACCTTATTATTATTATTATTATTATTTTTTTTTTTACAATTCATTAAATAATATTTAATATTCATTTTATTTTTATTTAGTGATGACTATAATCTAATCATAAGACAACAACCAGCATATGCAAGATGTTCAAATTTTAATGATAAAGGTACAACGAAAGATAAAATGATTTAAATAACTATATTATTTAAAAATAATTAAATATTTTTAATAATGTTTATATCACTAATTATTGAATATCGATAATAAAAATATTTATTTCATTAATTCTTAAATTTAATAGAAAGAAGACCTATAGATCCACCACCAATTAGTAAGTAAAGCATTATTTGTAATTAATACTTTTTAAAACAATAATTTATACCATAAAAAAAGACTAATTTAATTAACATATCAATAAATTAATGAATAAATATTTATTTATTAATAATTTAAATTAAAATAATTAATAATTGATATAATTAGTTCAATTAATTTTTGGTAATGAATATGTAGACGATAGTAGTACAAAGTAAGAAAAAAATCTTTTTTTTTTTTTTTTTATTTATTTTATTTTATAAATGAACTACTGCTTTAAAAGTATTTAATAATGAAATATGATTGTAGATTTCATTATAATTAAATTCATTTTGGAATATATGATTTTAAAATGTTTTATAAAGTAATTAATAATGGATTATGATTATAGATTTCATTATAACTGAATTCATTTTGGAATATATATAATTTAAAATAGTTTATATTTAGACATTAGTATTATTTTTAAATTTATTTATTTTATTTATTTAGTTCTATTTTTATTTTTAAAATTTATTATTATCATTTTTTAATAATAATCCTAAAAATTAATTTTAATTATATATTATTATTTTTTTTTTTTTTTTTTAAAAAAAAAAAAAAAAGTAGTAAAACTTTATTACATACACCATTTTTCTTTATGAGCGCCAATTTAGTAAAAGGTTCAGATAGTTGTCAAAATGAAGAAGAAAAAGATAATCCTAAATCTCTTGAAATTGTTGAAAGTAATGGTAAAATGATAAAAGCTACAAATGGTTTAACCGTAGCTTCATTAACAAGAATGAAAGATTTTGATAGTACTTATGGTGCATTTTTCATTTTTCATGTAATATTATTATTATTATTATTATTTTTTATTTGATTTAAATATTAGTATCCATTATTCATAATGTATTTTATAATAATATATATATTTTATAGGATATGTCAGTATGTGTTGAGGGAACTTATCGATTAAAGTTTTCTCTTTATGAAATTAGTGGGTAAAGTATTTTTTTATTTATTAGTTAAATTATTAAATAATTTGCATATATAAAAATAAATATTCATGTATATAATAAAAATAAATATAATTATGAAACAATCATGGAAATATGAATAAAAATATATTTTGTTTATTGATTTGTTTATTTAATTATTATTTTTTATTTTGTTATAATATATTTTTTTACTTTTTTTTTTTTTTTTTTTTATTTAATAATAATTTTATGTATTTATATTTTTACTGTTATTATTCTTATATATTTTATTAATTTATATTTTTACTGTTATTATTCTTATATATTTTATTAATTTATATTTTTATTTATATTAAGTAATGGTAAAAGATTATTTTTTAGAAAATCAATTTTATCAGACAATTTTAAGGTTCTTTCTGCTAGAGAATTTCCTGGAATGCAAGGTAATTTATTTATTTATTTATTATATATTTTAATAGTAATTGGTAATAAAAACTCATTATTTAATACATTAAATATTTTGAAATATATTAATATATTAATTTATTTATTTATTATAAAAGAGTCTTCACCTTTAGTAAAGCTTTTTGCTGAACAAGGTTTAAAAATTAGAATTCGTAAGGATAAATCACTTGGTAAACATCCATCTAAAAGAATATTTGTTGATTTACCAGGATATGATTGTTATGAAAAGAAGACAACTTATATATATGTTGGTAAATTTCCAAGATCTAAAGAAGCCGAAAGAAATAATTCAAAAAGTGATAGGGCTTTTGAAAATGAAACCAAAAAGATTATGAATCGTAATCATAATGATTATATAAAGGATTCTAATTATCAAAATCCTAATTCTTCTAATAATATGTATAACAAATATATTCCTAAACAGGATAATTATTATCATAATTATGATTATAATAATGGATCTATGAGAGGACCAATGGGTGATTATCGAGATATGGATGGAAATAAAATGAATCCTCCTATGATGGAAAACAGAAATAAAATGAGTATGAGAAATTATATTAATAATGAAGATATGAATCTTAATCAATATAGTAATAATCATAATTATAGAATTATGCCACCTGGTAATAATCATAGTAATATGAATGAACCAGATATTAATAAAAATAATAATATGCCACCATATTATGAAGATTCTCAATATCCATTCTATCCAGAAGATAAGATTAAATTAAAAGATTCTAACCAATACACGAATGATCCTCATTTTCCAAATATAAATAATCGTCGTGATGATTATAATCCTTCACTTAACTCCAATAATTATAATAAAATCAATGATTATCCAAATATGATGCCAATTCGATCTGTGAGTAACTATCCGGAACCTCCTCTTGATCCATATATGAATAATTTTGATAATAAAAAAATGTATAGTGATAGAGGTAATAATTTTATTCGTAATATAAAAACTGAGCAACATAAAGAAAATGAGCCAATGGAAGGTCCTACTTCTAATATGGATAGAAATGAATATTATCAACATATACCAACAATGCGTAATTCAACCAATGATGAAAATGAAAGATTTAAAAATATTAAAATGGAGGATGGTCGTCGTATGTCAAATTCTATGTATGAAAATAAACCAGAAGGAAATATACCTTCATTCGGTTACTCTGACGTACCAATGGGTAATGGTTATGGTAGAAAAAGAAAGCTTAATTCTTTAGATAATAGTTATATATTACCTAATAGTAATTTTTATGATGATATTAAGAGAAGTCAATATACACATAATCCACCAAGAAAATTTTCATTAGAAAATGATATGGGTCGTATACCCCCAAAAGATAGGAATAATGAGGATTTCATGAATCGTAAAATGTTTTATAATAATAGAGAAGAAGAGTCCAAATCATTTATACAAAAAAGTCAATACTACAATGAAAAAAGAGAAGTTAACAACGATTTTGATAATAAGAAAAGTGAAGGATATGAAAATTCAAAATACTATAATTATAATTATAATGAGAGAGGAAGGATGATGAATGAAGGTATGATGTATAAAAATGATAATTTAAATCTTGGTCAACCAGAATCTAATGATTACAATAATATGATGCCAAATAAAAAAGATTCAAATCCAAATCTTTATAATATGAATAATGAATATATCTATAGAAATAATGAAAATAATGTTTATAATGATAATTATAATGGTAATAATAATAGTAATAATAATAATAATAATAATAATAAAGGCTATAGAAGAGATTTCAATGAAATGGATAAAAGAGGAGAGAATAATGATATTAATAATATAAACTCATATAATAGAGATTATAATAATATGAATAATAGACCATTACCACCGTATGATTATGATTCTAATCGTAATATAAATTACTATTATGATCATCCTTCTAAATATGATAATAAACATTTTAATCCTAATCAATCAGAGATAAATAAATTTGAACCAAATAGAAATATTAATGAAGGTCATGAAATGTCAAATAATTATCCTCCTTTAAATGATCTAAAATATAATGGTAATAATAATATTAATCATAATATTAATAGTAATAATGGTGGTGGTAATAACTTAATTAATATAAATACTACTACTGCTATCACCTCCACTTCAGCTACTACTACTTCAACCATTATTAATAATAGTAATATTAATAGCAACAGTAATAATAATAGTAATAACAATAACAATAACAATAATAATAGTAATAATAATAATAAATATTTCGATAATAATAATAATAATAATAATACTAATAATACTAATAATAAAAATTATTATCAAGAAAGTAATAATAATAATAATAATAACAATAATAATAATAATAATAACTTAGATATCTATCTAAATTATTCTCCACCAGTTTTAAATAAAAATAATGGTAATAGTCCTTTAGCATTAAGAAAAGAAGATAATAATTTTAATAATAATTTTAATATACCTGTAGATAATTATAACTATCCAAATAATAATAATAATGTTAAAGAATTGTTACCTCCACATCTTTACAATAATAGAAATTTAAATAGTAATTATCATCAAGATAAAGAATCCTATTCTTCTTCTACTTATCCAAACCAAAATCAAAATCAAAACAATACTATTAAAAAAAATTTAAATGATATTGAAGGAAAAAATGTATCTTATTTAAATAAAAGTCAAGAAACTCAACAACAAAATTTTGAACCCATAATAAAATCTGAATATAAACGAAATGATAATGAAAATCTAAACACAAATAGACCTGTAACTCATGATAATATTAATATTAATAATACTACCACTAATAATAAAATTAAAGATATTATAAATGAAAATAATGTCAAACCTAATAATAATACCAATCCAATTTCATCCAACGAATTTACAAATACTAACAGTAATTCTAATAATAGAATTAAAATTCGTAATGTAATTAATGAGTAAATAAATAATATATAAAAAAAAAAAAAATTTTTTTAAAATCAAAAAATTTTAAGAACAAATAATCCAACAAAAAAACAAAAAAAAAAAAAAAAAAATTAAAAGTTAAAATCTTTAAATACAAAATTTTATGTTATATTATTTTATTATATAATACAAATATATATATATATGTTATTATAATTTATTTTATTTTATATTATTTTACTTTATATTTATATATATATATATATTATTTTATTTTTATTATTATTTTTTTTTATTAATATATTTTTATATTTTTTTTTATTATAATTATTAATTCTATTTATCCTCCCATTTTAATCATAAAACATTTATAAATTATTTATAAATGTGTAAATTAATTTAAACGTTTTTAATTTATGAATATATTAAAATTAATATAAATATTTTAAATATTTTAAATAGTTTTTATTTTTTTTTTATTTTTTATTTTTTTTTTTTTTTAATTTTTTAATTTTAATTTTTTAATTTTTATTTTATTGTTTTAATAGAAATTGTTATTTTATTTTAATTTTTAAATAATTTACAAATATTTAAAAAGTATACCAAAAAAAAAAAAAAAAAAAAAAAAAATTATTTTTCATTTTTCAAAATTCTCTTATTAGTAATAATTGTAGTAGTTGATATTTAAAGGAAAAAAAAAATTAAATTTTAAAATATTAAAAAGATTAAAAAAAAAAAAAAAAAAAAAAAAAAAAAAAAAAAAAAAAAAAAATATTAAAAAGTAAATATTTAATTTTTTTTTTTTTTTTTTTTTTTTTTTTTTTTGTATAAATGTATATTTAAAATTTTATATACCTATTTTTTTATTACTATTATTATTATTATAAAAAATGATAAGTTTATCAAATTGTATAAATTTATCACTAAACATCAAATGAATTAATAATAATAATAATAATAATAATAATAATAAAAAAAATAAAATTATATATTTATTTATTTTTATACTATTTTTATATATTAGTTATTAAAATATATATATGTATATAAAATTAATAAATAAATAAAAAAAAAAAAAAAAAAAAAAATAAATTTTTATTTTTATTGATTCAAATTACATAATTTTATAAATTTTACATATTAAAACATATTTTTATTTATTAATTATTATTATTATTATTATTATTATTAAAATTTTGTGTGTAACATTTTCAAATTTTCAAAATTTTTTTTTTTTTTAATTTTTTAATTAATAATAATAATAATAATATATGTATTATGAAATAAATAAATAAATAAATAAATAAATAAATAAATAAATAAATAAATAAATAAATATATATTTTTTTTTCAAAATTTTATTTTATAATTATTTTTGAAAACTCCGATAATTGTTTTGACCTATGAAATTAAAATTCACTTATTAAATGGAAGAAATAAATATTTAAATAAAATAAAAAAAAAAAAAAAGTATTTTTATCAACAATCACAATAATAATAATAATAATAATAATAATAATAATAATAGTTAGTATTAATAAGTAAATAAATAAATAATACCACATAAGTAATAATTAAACAACTAATAAGATTTAAATAATGATAATTTTTGATGAGATATACTACTATTAAATAATATTATAATAATAACTATTATCAATAGAAATGATAAGATACTTAAATACATACATACTAATACATTTATAATAATAAAGAAACTATTTAAATAAAAAAAAAATAATAATAATAATAAACTTTATTTATTAAAATTGTTATTATTTAAAAAAAAAAAAATCTATTGCGAAGTAAAGTAATAGTAAAAAAAAATTAAATATTAATGTTTTTTAATTTTTAAATTGAATTATCAATGTTTTTTGTTTTTTTTTTTTAATAATTTCATTATTAAAAAATAAACAATTTTTCTACTATTCTATATATATATATATATAAAATATTAAATTATTTAATAATTAATATTTATTTATTTATTTATTTATTTATTTATTTAT
>JACVTC010000041.1:865000-882500 GCA_016946835.1 Neocallimastix lanati (nom. inval.) | reverse complement strand
AAAAAAAATAATTAAAATTATCATTTAAAATAATATAAAATATAAATTATTAATAAATATATATAATATAATTATCTATTATAATTATTACTATAATTAAAATTATTTACATATATATATTATTTAATATTAATTTGTATATTAAAATTAATTTATTATGTTTTTTTTTTTTTTTTTTTTTATTTTATTATATTTTAAAACATGGACAACAGACCATAATCGAATCTTGTACTGCAAAACATTTTCTTCTAAATCCAATATAGAGGAAGAATAGTAAATATATTTATATTTATATTTTTATTTTTTTTTTTAAATATATATATATATATATAGTATTTATATTTTTATTTTTTTTTTATAAATATATATATATTATATATATATGTATATATATAATATATATTTTTACTTTAATTTTTTTTTTTTTTTTTTTTTTTTTCAATTTTTTATTTGATATTTAAATAAGAACTTAAAATAAATAATTATTCATTTTTAATTTTCTAATAATTTATAATATTAACCATAAAAATTTCTTTCTAATATTCATTTTTTTTTTTTTATAGTACCTTACTATCCACTTTAATGAAATTAATTATTCTTTATCGAAGACATTTTCTATTTATAGTAGATACTGAATTTTATAGACCGTTATGTAAACATTTCCAAGAAAAATTAGAAAATATCGAAAAAATTATTAGAAGTAATAATAAGGATACAAAAAAAGAATTTGCTTATAATTTATTCAGTAATATTAATGAATATTTACCTTCAAGACATTATTTCCAAGGTGGATTATATTGCTTTAAAGATAATAATCCTAATCTTATATTGGAAGAATTAAGTAATTTTTTTTTTTTTTTTTTTTTTTTTAATTTTTTTATTTTTATTAATGAAAAATATTATATTATATTTAATTTTATTTATTCATTTATTTATGGATTTTATTTATTTATGGATTTATTTATTATTTATTTATTTATTATAAAAATTTTTATTTTTTAAAAATTTTTTATAAATAATTACTTATAATAAAATATTATTTTTGAATATTTTTATAATTACTTATAATATAATAAAAAAAATTATTTTTAAATATTTTCATAAAAAAATAAATATATATTAATATAATTTTTTTTTTTTTTTTTTTTTTTTTTAATTTTTTATTTTTTATTTTAAAATAATGTAGTATCCATGGGTCATATAAGTAATTCAATACCAAATTCACTATTTGTCATAAGTTCAAAAGTATTCCAATATGCAGAGGGAGTTAAAGTGGTTTGGATAATTATTGGATATATTTATGATATAAATATATACGAATTGCTTTGAATCTCTATTTATTAATAACTTTTATTAAATGAAGTAACCATAAAAAAAAAAAAATAAAAAAAAAAAAAAATAAAAATAAAAATAAAAATAAAAATAAATAAATAAGTAAATAAATAAATATAAATTAATAAATAAATAAATTAATTAATGATATATTAACAAACAATAATTAAACATAGAGCATAAATTTAAATAAATAAATAAATAAAAAATATTAATAAAAATAATTATGATTATAAATAATATTTAATAAATTGAAAAAAAAAATAGTGTAAAGAATAATAATTATAATAATAAATTTAATTTTATAAATATAATAAAATAAGTTAGGATAAGAAATATTAATAATAATATCATCTTTTATATTATAATAAGTAGATCTATTTGACCATAATTTTAATAATCTTTTTATTCAAAATTTCTTGTAAAATGAATCATGAATTTTTTTTTTTTTTAATTGTTTTAACCATAATTCTATTAGATTTTTATTAATATTCTATGATAATTAATAAATTCATAAATTTTTTTTTTTTTTTAAATTCCTCAGTTGAAATATATATAAAATTTATCAAATAAAAAAAAAATTTTAAAAAATTAAAAAATTAAAAAAATTAAAAAATTAAAAATATTAATATAATAATAATAATAATAATAATAATAATAATAATAACAACAATAATAATAACAACAATAATAATAATAATAATAATAATAATAATAATAATAATAATAACAATAATAATAATAATAATAATAATAACAATAATGATAATAATAATAATAATAATAATTAATAATAATAATAATATTAACAATAATAATAATAATAAAATTAAAAAATTAAAAAAATATTAATATTATATACTAATAATAATAATAAAAAAGATTGTTTATTATATTATTATGAATATTTTATACAATAATAGTACCATATGAATGGTTTGTATATCAAGGGGATTAAATTATTTTAACTTTAAAATGGGGATCGTCCATTTCTCAATCGCATTTTGTAATGTGGCGTATAAAAATTTAAAAATAAAGTCATACCTTTTTTAAAGATATTCTATACGGGGAGGTTGCATTACGCCAATTTTTCACGTGATGTATATAAATATGTGGCTATAGCTATATTATGCTACATAATATTATTTTATTGTATTAATTTGTTATTTCAATTTTTAAATTAATTATTAAGTGAATAATTAAATAAATCATATAATGGTTAGATTTTATGATTTATATAAAAATATAAATGTTATTAAAAATATAAATATATATAATAATAATTCTTTTATTTAAATATTATTAAAAAAAAATAATTATAATGATAAAATTATTAAAAATAATTATAAAATTATTAAAAATAATTATAATGATAAAATTATTAATTATAGAGATGCATTTGAATATTTATTTAAACTGTATAAATTTATTAAGCTTAGTAAATTAAATTTTTGAATGAAAGAATTATTATTATTTCGTTTGGTTATTCCTCATTTCTTAATTATTTATTATAAAATAATATTTATAATATATTATTTAAATCAGTTAAACAATCAAACCACAAATTAATAATATTATTTCTATCCCATTTAGCATTAATTAACTTGGCTTCAATATTTTTGTAGCGTTCAATTAAGACACTGATTTCATTAGTTTTATTTATTGCTCTTTTTTTTATTTTCTAAATTCCTCTTATTTTTCTTTGATAATCATAATATGGTAAATGTTCAAGTTCATTTAATTTATCTATTAATTCATAATAAGATGGTTTTGTTGGAAATAAACTATTTAAATAACTATTGAGTGATTCTTCAATTATAATATTATTGTTACACGTATTAGCATTTTTTTTTTTTTTAATTTTTTAAATAATATTTTATATGTTTCTTGTTCTTTATTTTTTTTAATATTGCAAAAGAAGTAGTGTAAAAACTATCTAATTCTTTAGCGTAAGTTCTTGTTATAAATATTTAGATAACTAAATTTAGGGGCAATAAAAAATGTACCATCAACAAATATATCATCATTATATTCTAAATAATTTTACTTGAAAAAGGGATCGAAAAATTATTAAATTAGTATTTTTTGAATATAATAAAATTTTCACCTTGCTTTGTTTTATAATATTTAGATTTATTAGGAATTTCAGTAAATGTTGTTAAATTGGATGGTAGTTTTTTATTTAAATTTCTTGATATTTGGGATTTAATTGAATTATATTCTGGACATATAAATCTCATTTCTTTAGAAATTTTATTATATAGGGGTTTTATTTTTATGCCAAAAGGAATTGAACTTTTTTCAATTCCATTTTTAATTATATGTTTCATTATAGATAGAGATACATCGTATTCTTTTTTAGGATGATTATGTGAACTATCATATTTTAAGATTTTTTTCTTATTATTTAAAATAATAAAAGATTTACATTTATTTCTGTACATAAACTTTGGAATTATCTTTTCTTATATACGAAAAATTAAATTTATATTTTTTATTAATAATAATTTATTTTTTTCCTTTGTTATACTCACATTAATAATTAGATTTTCTTCCATTTCTATATTTTTATAAATATTATAATTAAAATTTTTATATTAATTATCCAATATTATTCTTAATACTAATTTTGAAATATTAGTTTTTCAATTATTTGTAAAAAAAAAAAAAAATAAATAAATAAAGAATGCAATAATATAAGTACAAGTATACAAAATAAAATAAAATAAAATAAAATAAAATAAAATAAAATAAAATAAAATAAAATAAAATAAAATAAAATAAAATAAAATAAAATAAAATAAAATAAATAGTTGAAATATGAATATAAAGTACAGATTGAATAAAATAAATAGTAGAATATTAAATATAAGTACAGATTGAATAAAAAAAAATAAAATAAAATAAATTAAAATAAATAGTAGAAATATAAATATAAAGTACAGATTGAATAAAATAAAATAAAATAAAATAAAATAAAATAAATAGTTGAAATATGAATATAAAGTACAGATTGAATAAAATAAAATAAAATAAAATAAAATAAATAGTAGAAATATAAATATAAAGTACAGATTGAATAAAATAAATAGTAGAATATTAAATATAAGTACAGATTGAATAAAAAAAATAAAATAAAATAAAATAAAATAAATAGTTGAAATATGAATATAAAGTACAGATTGAATAAAATAAAATAAGGTAAAATAAAATAAATAGTAGAAATATAAATATAAAGTACAGATTGAATAAAATAAATAGTAGAATATTAAATATAAGTACAGATTGAATAAAAAAAATAAAATAAAATAAAATAAAATAAATAGTTGAAATATGAATATAAAGTACAGATTGAATAAAATAAAATAAAATAAAATAAATATTGAATGTAATAATATAAAAGTACAAGTATATAAAATAAAATAAAATAAAATAAATATTGAATAAAATAATATAAAAGTACAAGTATATAAAATAAAATAAAATAAATATTTATTATTATTTTTATTAAAGATTATTAAAGATAATTTATTTTTAAAAATAAAATGTTTTATTTAATTATATATGTTAGAAAGCAAAAAAATCATTTATATTTAGTGAAATTATTAACAGTAATATTGTTTTATATATTAAATTACATCATCAATTGAATACAATAAAAATGTAAAAAATTTTCATTTCTAAAACAATGATCGATCTGTAATATTTTTTAATAAAAAATAATATTAGATATTTATTTTATTTTATTTTATTTTATTTTATTTTATTTTATTTTATTTTATTTTATTTTATTTTATTTTATTTTATTTTATTCAATCTGTACTTTATATTCATATTCTACTATTTATTTTATTTTATTTTATTCAATCTGTACTTTATATTCATATTCTACTATTTGTTTTATTTTATTTTATTCAATCTGTACTTTATATTCATATTCTACTATTTGTTTTATTTTATTTTATTCAATCTGTACTTTATATTCATATTCTACTATTTGTTTTATTTTATTTTATTCAATCTGTACTTTATATTCATATTCTACTATTTGTTTTATTTTATTTTATTTTATTCAATCTGTACTTTATATGCATATTCTACTATTTATTTTATTTTATTCAATCTGTACTTTATATTCATATTCTACTATTTATTTTATTTTATTTTATTCAATCTGTACTTTATATTCATATTCTACTATTTGTTTTATTTTATTTTATTTTATTCAATCTGTACTTTATATTCATATTCTACTATTTGTTTTATTTTATTTTATTCAATCTGTACTTTATATTCATATTCTACTATTTGTTTTATTTTATTTTATTCAATCTGTACTTTATATTCATATTCTACTATTTGTTTTATTTTATTTTATTTTATTCAATCTGTACTTTATATGCATATTCTACTATTTATTTTATTTTATTCAATCTGTACTTTATATTCATATTCTACTATTTATTTTATTTTATTCAATCTGTACTTTATATTCATATTCTACTATTTATTTTATTCTATTCAATCTGTACTTTATATTCATATTCTACTATTTGTTTTATTTTATTTTATTTTATTCAATCTGTACTTTATATTCATATTCTACTATTTGTTTTATTTTATTTTATTTTATTCAATCTGTACTTTATATTCATATTCTACTATTTATTTTATTTTATTCAATCTGTACTTTATATTCATATTCTACTATTTGTTTTATTTTATTTTATTTTATTCAATCTGTACTTTATATTCATATTCTACTATTTGTTTTATTTTATTTTATTTTATTCAATCTGTACTTTATATTCATATTCTACTATTTATTTTATTTTATTCAATCTGTACTTTATATTCATATTCTACTATTTGTTTTATTTTATTTTATTTTATTCAATCTGTACTTTATATTCATATTCTATTTATTTTATTTTATTTTATATACTTATTACATTCTTTATTTATTTATTTATTTGTTTATTTATTTATACATTTATTTTTTTTACATATAATTGTATTAAAATTTTTTATGGCGTTAACAAAAAATTTTACAAGCCATTAAAAATAAATGGCGTATTGAAAATTTGTATTATAAAAATTGGTGAAATGAACCACATTCATTCTATACAATCATAAATAAATATGAGGGTGTTTTATATAATAAAAAATTACAGTTATAAATATATATAAATATGAAAATATTTCATTTTATTTTTTTTGTATTTTATTTTTTTAATCTTTTTTATTTTTTTTTATTTTTTTTTTTATTTTTTTTTTTATTTTTTTTTATATTTTTTTTATTTTTTTTTTTTTTTATTTTTTTTTTATTTTTTTTTATTTTTTTTTATATTTTTTTTATTTTTTTATTTTTTTATTTTTTTATTTTTTTATTTTTTTTATTTTTTTATTTTTTTTATTTTTTTAATTTTTTGTTAATAAGTATATATATTAAATTATGAAATTATTATAAAATAAAATATTTATTCAATTATTATTTAATTATTTATTTATATAAAAAAATTTATATATAATACGCCATCTCAAAAATATGTGGCTTATATTTATTCACGTGTGGTTCGGAAACGCTCTCTCCCCAATAAATATATAAGAAATTATTATATTTTTCAATTAAATATTATTAAATAACTATTTCAAAAGAAATAATTACATACTTTATTAAAAAAGAATTATAAAAAATTATTTTTACAATTGAATATTAATAAATTATGTATATATATATATATAAAAGAATATTTATTATTTATTTAATTATTAAAAAAACAAGTCACTTACGAAAATACACCACATTGTGCAATTGTGAAATGCACTAGATTCCTTTAAAATATTATATTTTTTTTTTTAATAATTTTATTATTATATTACTATATTATAAATTAAATCATTTGTTTTACATAAATTATAAGTAATGTCTTTTTTTTTTTTTAAATTGTCTTAAACCATTGATGATATATATATATATCTATATAAGAAAATCATTAACATTAATTCAATTATAATAAATTATCATAAAAAATCTTAACTTTTTTTTTTTTTTTTTGTTATTAATGACTTCATATATTTATTAGAATTTATTCTTTATAGATTTATTTATCTTTATTAATAATAATATTAACATATTTAGTTAAATAAAGGATTTATTATAATATATTCGTAAAATATAAAAAAATATTAAGATAAAAACTTTAAATAATCATTAATTATATAAATTATTTATTTAAATTTCTTTGATTTAAAAAGTTTACTTGAAAGATTAAAAATAACATTAATATTAAAAGGTATTATTATTAATATGAATAATACATAGAAATATATAAAAAAATTAATTAGCTAATATATTATCCAGTATAAAGTCAATATATTAAATTATATTTTTTTTTTTGTCTTAAATCATATACATTTTTATATAATTAATACAATTTATGTTCAATTTATGTTTAGATCTAAATTAAACATTTTTTTTTTTTTTTTTAAAAAAATTAAAATTGATATATATATATATAATATATATTATATTTGTGTTATTATTCATCCATATTTTTATTTTTATTTTTATTTTTATTTTTTTTTTATTTTTATTTTATTTTTATTTTATTTTTATTTTCTTAAAATCTTAATTAAATTATTAAATTTATGTAAAATTAAATTAAATTAAATTAAATTAAATTAAATTATAATTAACTATTAAATAAGTTAATGAATGAATTAAATTTATAATAAAAATTTAAATGTTATTATAAATACTAAAATCTTAATAATAATGATTTATTTAAATCTAAAAATATTTAAATGATAATTAATGTTTTGAGAAAAAAAAAAAAAAAATATATATATATATATATTATTTATATATAATTCTATTTATTTAAATTTAAATTTTATTTTATTTTATTTAAAAATAAAGTTTTTTTTTTTCTTCATTATAAGAAAAGTTTTTTTTTTTTACTTTTTTTTGTTATATATTTATTTTTATAATTTTTTTTTTTTTTTATTATTCCCTTTTTTTTTATAAATATTAAATATTTTTATTATTATTTTTTTTTAACAAGATATATTATAATTGTTGTAATTTGTGTGACAATTATAAATAATTTCTAAAAAGATAAAGGAGAAGAATAGATATACATCTCTCGGAAAAAGAAAAAAAAATATAAAATAATATAAATAATAATATAAAGGTATTTTTTTTTAATTAATATATATATAATTATAAATATACAAAAAAAAAAAAAAAAAAAAAGTATTGATAATATTTAATAAATCGAATTATCAAATTGTTATTAAATAATCAAGAAAATTTTATAAATATTTATTTTTATTTATTTATTATATATAAGATTAAAAGTAATTTTCATAAAAATTTTATAAAAGTATAAAAAATTAATTTAAAATAAAAATAATAAAATTTATATATATAAAGATGGAAAATACATTAAAAAAAAACTTTTTTTTTTGTTCTATTATTATTAAGAAATAAAGATTTCAGTTATATACATTTTAATATGTATTTAATTAAGCAATAATTATAAAAAAATAATTAATCTACTATAATCTAAAATCAAATAAATAATAGTATTGAGTGGAAACATTGTAGTTTGTTCATTGAATTTTATAAAAGAAAAGATATATATAATTAAATAAATATAACATAAATAATAATAAAATAGAAAAAAAAAAAAAAAAAAAAAAAAAAAAAAAAGAAATTAATAATCATGATAATAACATATAAAAATAATATTATTAATAATAGTTATACAATAATAATAAATACAAAGTTTGTAATAATAATTATTCATTTCAATTTTATTATATTTAAAATTACTTGAAAGGATTATCCATAATTTAATTTACAATTGAAATTATCCATTATTTATTAGAAAATAATTAAACATTTATTAAAATAAATATTTTTTTTTTTTTTATAAATATATTTATCTATTAATATTATAAATATATATATATATAATAACTATTAAATTAAATTCTTTATTAATATTATATAAAGAACAATGGCCGAAGAAGCAAAAGTTACGATTCCAGAACCAAAACCAGGTTCTCTTGCAAACTTATCTGAAGAACAAAAGAAAAAATTAGATGAATTTAAGGCTATGTTAAAAGAAAAAAATGAATTTAGGGAAGAAGAGCATAATGATCATTTATTATTACGTTTCCTTCGTGCTAGAGATTTTGACCTTACTAAAACTTATGAAATGTTCTCAAACTGTCAAAAATGGAGAGAAAGTATTAATATTGATGAGCTATGTACAAGTTTCGAATTCCCAGAAGAAGAAGAAGTTCAAAAGCTTTATCCACGTTTCTATCATAAAGTTGATAAATTCGGTAGACCAATTTACATTGAACAATTGGGTCCCCTTGATTTAAAGAAACTTTTCAATGTGACAACTGAAGAAAAAATGATTAATCATCATGTATACGAATATGAAAAGCTTATTCATAAGCGTTTCCCAGCTTGTTCTAACAGAGCTGGTTATCACATTGAAACGAGTTGTACTATTATGGATTTAAAGAAGGTTGGTCTTTTCCAATTCGCAAAGGCTTTCAGTTTTATTAAAAGTAGTAGTGCCATTGCTCAAGATTACTATCCAGAAATGCTTGGTCAAATGTTCATCATTAATGCACCATTACTTTTCACCTCCACTTGGAAATTAATTACTCCACTTCTTGATCCAGTTACAGTGAAAAAGATTAAAATTTTAGGTGGTAAATATGAAAGTGAAATCTTTAAGGTTATTGATCCAGAAAATTTCCCAAAATTCTTAGGTGGTACTTGTGAATGTCTAGAATGTAATGGTGGATGTGCCAGAGCTGATCAAGGACCATGGAGTGAAGATAAATACAGTAAGGATGTTGATTGGCCACCAAAATACTGTTATGCCAGAGTAGAAGCAAAGAAAGCTGCAGCTGCTCAAGGTGAAGCAGCTGCTGAGGGTGAAAAACCAGCAGAAGGTGAAAAACCAGCAGAAGGTGAAAAAGCTGAAGAACCAAAAGCTGAATAAGTTTATAAATTTCACCATAAGAAAATTGACAAAAACAAAAACAAAAAAAAAAAAATATATATATATATATGTATATATATATACACATAAAATAACATATAATTAATAAATACAATATAAGTATATATATATGTTGTTCTTTTTATTTTTATTTTATTTATTTAATTAAAACTTTTTTTTTTTTTTTAATATAATAAATTATACAATATAAAGTTTAGAATAAAATTCCCTAAAATATAGATATAAAATTTTATTAAAAAAAAAAAAAAAAAGGTTAAATAAAGTAAAAAAAGATGAGATTAAATCAAAAGATTTTTATTTATAAATAATAATAATTAAAAAGAAATCAAAAATAAGTAGAAGAAATAAATAAAAATGAATAAGTAAATAGATAATAAAATATAATAGAAACAGAATTCTATACAGTTTTAAAATTAGAAAAATAAAATAAAATAAAATATAAAAAAATAAAATAAAAAATTAAATCAAAAAATAAATAAAATATTAAAAAAAAAAAAAAAAAATTATATATATTATATATTATATATATAAATTTATTTATATAAAATTTTTATTTAGGTTTAAAGTATAATTTTTTTTTTTTTTTTTTTTTTTTTATTTTGTATTTATTATATATTGTTTGTAATAATAATATAATATATTGTTTGTAATAATAAAATAATTGTAATTTTATTAAATGTTTATTCTTTATTTTATTTTATTTTTATTAATACTTTTACTATTTGATAATGCTTCACTACTTATTTTTATTATTACTTTATTATTTGATAATACTTCATTATTTATTTTTATTTTTTTTTTTTTTTTTTTTTTTATTTCTTATATTGAATTTGAAAGTAAAAGTTCATTAAAATCATTAATAATAAAATCTCTATATTTTAATTGTAAATTTTTCATATAATCATAATATTTATGTATTCTAAATGTATTAAAAGATTGTTGTTCATTTGGTATTAAATAATTCTCATTCAAATACAAAAATGGTATTAAAGATTTATTTTGATGAAGAAGTTGTAGAGTTGGTAATAAATGTTTAAATAATGATATCGTATAGTAAACATAGTAATCCATTCCAAAAAGTAAAATAAGAATCGTAAATTCGGTAATTTGAGACATGTCCATTGTATTTAAAAAGAACTCTCTAAACCATTTTTGGATAAGCTATTTAATATTAAATAATTTTAGTAATAATCATAATTATAATCATAATCATAATCATAATCATAATCATAATAATAATAATAATAATAATAATAATAATAATAACATATTTAATTTATGATAATTATAATGAAAAAGTATAATAATAATTATAATATAAATAAATAAATAAATAAATAAATAAATTAATTAATAAATAAATAATAATAATAATAATAATTATTATTATTATTATTATTATTTATATTATTATTATTTATATTATTATTATTATTATTATTATTATTATTATTATTATTATTATTATTATAATTATTATTTTATCAATCTATATATTAAGATAGAAAATAATTTAATTCATACATTTATTAAGATAATGTCATTCAATTTAAGAAGAGCGGATAAAGCAGGTAACTCTTTGTCCAACAAAATTTCAACATAATTACATAAAGTATAATATATTATTGGATAAAAAACATCTTGTTTTGATATAGATAAATTATAGGAAAAAGACCATAGCATTATCGATATTTCAATGGTACTCCATTTTTGTAGAAATTCTTTAGCTTCATTTATATTAGGCATCACACAAAATATAAAGGAAGTAAACCAGTCATATGATGAAGAAGAAAGTTCTTGATACTTTTGCTTAATATTATATTTTGATTTTAATAGCTCTTCTATTTCTTCAATTAAATTATTTAAATTTTGTTTTTTCTCTTCGATCATACTGTTATCATTGATATAAAAATTTCTTTTATAATAATCTATGATTTTATTAATACCATTTTCTCTTAATTTTTTCTATTTTGAAAAAAAAAAAAAAATAAAAAATAAAAAATAAAAATAAAATAATAAAAAAATAAAATTAATAATATAATAATAATTAAAGAAAGAAATAAAAAAAAATTCTAAATTATTTATTAATAAATAATTATTCACTATTCCTTTTTAAAATTTCATAATATAATAATTAATTAGATGTAATTTCTTTTTGATAGATCTATTTTATAGTAAGCTAGTATATATAGTTAATAATTGTATAATTATTATTATATAAATAATTACATTATAAGAGAGTTTTCCAAAAATATTTTTACATTTTATTATTTGAATTTTTTGCCAACCTGGTACCTTTACACAAGAATCAAGATTAATGATATTATTAATTATGCTTAAAAGTAATTTTGGTGCATAATTCATAATATCACATTTATTAGAAGTATCACTATATTTTAAAATTTCAATGTATTTTTCCTATTTTTAAGATTGTAAAATGTTAGGAAAACAAGAAAACACAAACACAATTTTTTTTTTTAAGTATTTTTTTTAATAGCTATCATAATAATATTATTATATGAATAATAATTAATTTTTAATTATTCATTTACTTGACAATTTTTTATCCATGACAACGAATCAATAAATTTATCATTTTGTATTACATCTTCTATATCATATTTATTTTCCATACTTTAATAAATAATAATAAAAAAAATAGACGTTAATATATATATATATATTTTAATTTGTAATTAATATTAAAAACTTATTAATTATTAATATTATTTATAAATATTAATAAAATATATAATTATAATATTTTTTTTAAAAAAAAAAAAAAAAAAATGAAAATATTATAAGTAAGATTGGAACCTGTTATTTATGATATTATTATATGCTTTTTTTTTTATACATTTATGTCCTATCATTTCAATTGAATTTAAAATATCATTTAATAATAATCCTTCCATATTTTTAATATCATTGTTACCTATTGGTGTATATATATATATATAGAATGAAAATTATTAATTATAATTATATAAAAATTATATATTTATATATAATTATATAATTATCCAATTTTTATATATAATTATATAAAAATTATATAATTGTATTCCTATATATATAAATATATATATAGGAATACAATTAATTAAGAAAACTAATATTACAATTGAAATGTTTTATTTTCTTTGAAATAATCGCTTTTATATTAAATTTTGTCTCTAAAATAAGTGTAGTGTCTAATGAAGATACTAACAATTTTAAAAATAAAATATTCTTTCAAATAATAATATATAATATTTAATAATTTTTTTTTTATTATTATATAAAGATAATTATATTTACTATTCTAAATAAACTAATAAAATATATATAAATACTTTATATATATATTTAATGTATAATATATAATCATTCAATTATTTATTTACCTTTATATTTATATTACTACTATCCGATATAAGATTTAAAGATAATTGAATAAAGCTCAATAGATAATTTTGTTCATTTTTATTTGAATTAATCTTTTCAATTGGTAATAGGCTACATATATTTTGAAAGGAAAGTATTTTATATAAAAATGAATTATTTAAAATATATAATATATCATTATTTATATCTTCATGTATGGTAAAGAATTAAAGATTATATTAACTTTTTAATTAATTTATTATACATATTTAAAAATAAAATATTAAAATTAAAAATTATTTTTTAAAATAATATTAATAGTTAATATATATATTTATATATAAAAGGATATCTTGTCTGTAGAATATTATATGATGAATTTTGTTTACTAATTGCTTTGTAGATTCTATGGTATAAATGTTTTTCATTAATCCTGAATTAATTAATCCGTCAAATACTTTTAAATAGTCATTAATACAATATTGAATATCATTTATATAACTATTGATGAAATCATAGATATCATCTGATTTAAGAATGAGATCGTATATTCCTCTTGGTGAATTTGTAAATTCTATAATACATTTAAAAATAAATTTTTTTTTATTTTGTTCATTTTCTTTTTTAAACAAATCTATTAAACTATCAAGAATATTGTATTTTTGTAAGATCATATAACCATAGGATGTTGACATTAAATTCTTTATAATATCACTGTATATTAATATTATTTTAGAGTAATCTTCATGTTGAAAGCAAATTTTATTAGTAGTATAAACCATTGATATGAAAAATCGTTTTATGATATCGAAAAACATTTCTTTATTTTGTTGGTTTTCTTTTAATAATCTATCATATATCAAAGTATGAACGTTAGATACAAATTTTGTATTGATAAAATTATTTTGATCAATAGTAAAGAATGTTTGATAAAATTGAAATAAAGGTTTATCTGTTATAATATTATTTAATATATTTCCTATTAATTCATAATATTTAAAATAGTTAATTTTTTCGGTTTCATTTATCTGTTCAAAATCATCTAATGGTTTCAAGAGGATCTCTTTACAAGAATTCTATAATGATTATATTATTATTAAATTTATTATTAATTAAAAGAAATTTTCAATATAATAATAATAATAATAATAATAATAATAATAATAATAATAATAATAATAATAATAATAATAATAATAATAATAATAATAATAATAATAATAATAATAATAATAATAATAATAATAATAATAATGATATGCTTATGCTTATATTGAAATATAATTATTTTCTATAAGATATTTTTACATACATCTTCAATAATATAATTTTTTATAAAATGATTTTGTGGATTACAATTAAATAATTCATTAATATAGTTTGATAATGAAAAAGATGTAATTTTTTTATGTTTTATAATTTCAATAGAATTAAGTTTGATATTTTTATAAAGAAGAGACAAAAAAATTTCCAAAAATTTATTATAATTCATAAAATATATATCTTTTTATATTAAAAAAAATAATAATAATAATAAAAAAAATTATTAAATCTTGTGAAGTATATATTTTATATTATATATTGTGATTATATATGGATTATAAAAATAAATATTATAAAAAAAAAAAAAAAATTAAATAATCAATAATATTTATATATATAATAAATAACTTAATTTTTACTTTCATCCAGTTCAAAATATTGATTTATATTTGAAATAATATTTCTATTCTCATTGAATATAGTATTACAATTTAACGGAAAAATACATTTTCCTTGATTTGTTGATGAAATTTTCATTATAATAAAGATATTTTGTATAAAATATAAATAATCAATATAATCTTTATAAATAAATATACCATCAGAAGTTAATGATATTGAAAACTTATCCTTTGGACTTTTTATGTCATTATTTTCAAAAAATTTACAATAGTAGTATAGTATATTTGACATTACTGTATCCGTATTTTTTTCATCACTCTTCAAATATTCGATGATTAAAGTTAAACATATTTTATTATTAATCCACGACTTGATCCATTCAGATTTTGGATCTAAAAAACTTATCAAATGTAATGGAGTTAAATGTGTATTTTCTTCATTTGAATAATCATACTCTTTAAATATTAATTTTAATAAATTAAAAATTATATCTTGGAGATGCTCTTTGGAAAAATTAAAATAATTTAAATAAATTACTTTTTGAAATTTCATCAGAAATTTAATCTATTAAAATATTTATAAATTTGAATATTTATGTAAATAATATTATTCAATTTTTTTTTTTTTTTTTTTTTTAAAAAAAAAAAAAAAAAAAAAAAAAAAAAAAAAAGATAAAATTAATATATATAAATATATATATTACTTTTTTCAACCATATTATATTTTCTGGTTCGTTTAGATTGTAAATAATATCTTTACTTTTATCATTTCTAGTAATTATCCAATTTATATTCTGGTCATCAATTAAATAATGAGTATATTTTATAAATAAATCTTTCAATATTTGTATATTATCCATATCTAATAATTTTCCATATAATTTTAGGCATTTTTTTATTATTCTATAATAAAAATTAAAATATTATATATCTGTTTAATAAAAAATTATGATACATAAAAATATAATAAAGATTTAAAAATTTACACTAAATTTGAGCTGTTAATTGTTTTTGAGAGTATAAATTTAACTTTTGACCATAATGCTTCCGATAATAATTCATTTACTGATAATGAGTTTAATTGCTTTATTTTATAATAAAGTTTTAAATTATTTCGGTTTTTTTTTTTTTTCAATAATAATAATAATAATAATAATAATAATAATAATAATAATAATAATAATAATAATAATAATAATAATAATAATAATAATAATAATAATTATAATAATAATAATAATAATAATAATAATAATAATAATAATAATAATAATAATAATAATAATAATTATAATTATAATAATAATAATAATAATAATAATAATAATAATAATAATAATAATAATAATAATAATAATAATAATAATAATAATAATAATAATAATAATAATAATAATAATAAAATGAAATAATAAAAATCAATAAATATATTAATTGATTGTTTTCATATAAAAAATTAAAAATTGGCTATAATTTATAATAACAAATTTTTTTATTTTTTTTTTTTTTTCTTATTTTTTTTTTTTTTTCTTTTATATTTAGTAATATTTACATTTAACACAATAATTCTTTTCTTCGTATTTAAGCTATCCTCATTTTCACTATTAAAAATATCATTAATTGAATCTATTTCATATATTCATATATTACATATTTTAAAAAAGAATATATTATTAAAATATATTATATATACTAAATTAATTTACAATAACACTTCTAAATAATATATTTTTGTTAATAAAAATTATACCATGTATAATATTTTTATCAAAATGTGCAAACTGTATTTTTCTGCTATTAATAGTTTGATATATAAATTTATTTATATCATTCATAATATCATTTAATTCAGCATCATATCCATTCAAGTTCTTTATATCTTCAAAATTCTTTATATCATGATATTTAGAATCCTCTTTATATAATAATAATAATAATAATAATAATAATAATAATAATAATAATAATAATAATAATAATAATATAAAAATTCAATAGTCTTAATCATTTCATCGGAAAAAAAAATTTATATATTTAATTTTTAATAATACCATTATTTGATAAATTTATCAAAAACTTTTC